>JAEOAD010001329.1:0-70862 GCA_036365145.1 Orientallactaga sibirica
ACCAACTCAGGGAAAAAAAACAACAAATCCCACTGAAACAATCCACAGATGCTGCTAAATACAAAGGCCAGGAGCACCAGGAATAAAGTAAACAACATATCAATCCTAAGACAGTAAATTTTCCATATGGTACCAGTGAGGGCAAAACTGTGGGAGCAAATACAAAGGACCATTGTCTTTCTGTGTAGAGAGACAGTGTCTCTCTCTCTGGTGCTTCCAGCCATAGATGTGAGCAGCAGTCAGGTTTCCTGCCAAAAACACTGCTCATTCCCAGCAGTTTCCCACCCTGGATGCCAACCACAGTGGACCTTGAACTCACGTCCTCCAGGAGCCGTCCTTCTACCCGAAGCTCCCAGGAAGCCACCGTCCCTTCCCCATCCTCGACATCTAATTTAGCCGGATTGAATGTGTTTGAAATGAAAATTCGCAGCTTCCGCTTTTGCTTGATGGGACGCTTCAAGGCCTCCTGGATATCTAGCCATTTCCTCATGATAGTCTGGTCCAGTTTCCTTTCAAAAGCCAAGAGATCCATATAGGCCTGAGATTCTGGTACCAGTTCACGAATCCTTTGAGGTAGAATTTTGTCAGCCATCTTCTTTTTCTTTGCATTGTGATTTCGATTTTGGACCACCTGCTGCTGAAACTGCTGGATCTGCTGTGGCGCAGGTCTCTTGCGGGACTGGTCTATCCCTGACTGGGCGAGACCAGGTCGTACTGAAGGGTTCCCCCCATAGCCAGGAGGTCCCATGGAAGGTCCCTGAGGTGTCATTCGGCTGCCTGGAAGCATACCTGGTCTCGGATAGGCCACCCCGGGCATCGGGGAGCGGTACAGCCCTTGACCCGGCGCCGGGCCCATTCGAACAGGAGGCCTGGGAGTTCCGCCGGGGCCCAGAGCAGCGGCAGCGCCCGCCCCTCCTGAGGCTCCGGCACCACCGCCTCGGAGCCACAGACTGAAACCTGCCGGGCCGCCATCTTCCCGGGCCGCCGCTTCAGCTGCACAAAGAACCGGAACCGAACTCCCCTTGACAGGTGCATAGCTGGCAAAGCTTTTCTCCCATTCTGTAGGTTGTCTCTTTGCTCTATTCATTGTCCTTTGCTGTACAAAAGCTTTGTAATTTCATGAGTGGTTGATTAGTGGTTTTATTCCCTGAGCAATTGGGGTTATATTCAGAAAGTTCTTGCCTATGCCAGTATGTTGAAGGGTTTCCCCTACCTTTTCCTCTAGCAGTTTCAGAGTTTCAGGTCTGATATTAAGGTCCCTGATCCACTTGGACTTGATTCTTGTGTGTGGAGAGAGACAAGGATCTATTTTTATCCTTTACATACAGATATCCACTTTTCCCAGCACCACTTGTTGAAGAAGCTTTCTTTTCTCCAATATATTTTTGGCATTTTTGTCAAAAATCAGGTGGCTGTAGCTGCCTGGATTAATATTTGGATCTTCTATTCTGTTCCATTGATCTACCCATCTGTCCTTGTGCCAGTACCATGCTGTTTTTGTTACTATGGCTTTGTAATATAACTTAAAATCAGGTAGGGTAATAACATCAGCCTGATTTTTGTTGCCCAAAACTATTTTGGCTATTCGAGGTTTTTTTTGTGCTTCCAGATGAATTTTAGAATTGTTTTTTTCTATTTCTGTGAAGAATGCTATTGGGATTTTAATGGGGATTACATTAAATATGTAGATTGCTTTGGCAAGATTGATATTTTCACAATATTGATTCTTTTAATCCAAGAACATGGGATGTCTTTTCATTTCCTTATGTCTTCTGCAATTTCTCTCTTGAGTGTTTTAAAGTTCACATTGTAGAGATCCTTCACTTCCTTGGTTAAGTTTATTCCAAGGTTTTTTTTTTTTTTTTTGAGGCAATTGTCAATGGGAGAGATTCCCTGATTTCATCATCTGCATGTTCATTCTTAATGTATAAGAAAGCTACTGATTTCTGTGTGTTTATTTTGTATCCTGCTACATTTCTAAATGTACAGCTCTAACAGTTTGCTGGTACAGTCTTTCAGGTCTGTTATGTATACAATCATATCACCTGAAAATAATGATAATTTGATCTCTACCCTTCCAATTTGTATTCCTTTTATGAGTGTCTCTTGCCTTATTGCTATAGATAAGACTTCCAGTACTATATTAAATAGAAGTGGGGAAAGTGGACACCCATGTCTTGTTCCTGAATTTAGTGGAAAAGCTTCAAGTTTTTCCCTATACAGTATTATGTTGGCTGTAGGTTTGTCATATATAGCTTTTATTATGCTGAGATATGTCCTTCTATTCCCAGTTTCTGTAATACTTTTACCATGAAGGGATGTTTTCTCAAATGCATTTTCTACATCTATTGAGATGACCATGTGATTTTTGTCCTTCACACCATTTATATGTGTATTACATTTATGGATTTGCATATGTTGAACCATCCCTGCATCTCTGGGATAAAGCCTACTTGGTTGGGGTGAATAATCTTACTGATATATTTTTTGTATTCTGTTTGCCAGTAATTTGTTGAGAATTTTTGCATCTATGTTCATGGGGGACATGGGTCTGTAATTTTCTTTTTTTATGCTGTCTTTGCCCGGTTTTGGTATTAGGGTGATGCTAGCTTCATAAAAGGATTTTTGTGGAATTCCTTCCTTTTCTGATTTATGGAAAAGTTTGAGAAGCATTGGTAGTTCTTCCATGAATTTCTGGCAAAATTCAGTAGTGAATCCATCTGTGCCTGAACTTTTTTTAGTTGGGAGATTTTTATAATTGCTTGGATCTCTGTAGTTGTTATAGGTCTATCTAAATGGTTTATCTCATCTTGATCTATATTTGGTAGGTCATATGAATCAAGGAAATCATCCATTTCTTTGAGGTTTTCAATCTTAGAGGCATATATATTCTTAAAGCATGTCTGTATGGTTTTCTGAATTTCTTTGGTATCTGTTGTAATCGTGCCTTTTTCATCTGGATTTTTATTAATTTTTGTCTCTTCTATCTTTCTTTAGTCAGATTTGCTAAGGGCTTATCAAACTTGTTTATCCTTTCAAAGAACCAAGTCTTTGTTTCATTGATTGGATTGTTTTTGTGGTTTCTATTTCATTAATTTCTGCCCTAATTTTTATTATTTCTTCCCTTCTACTGATTTTTGATTTACCTTGTTCTTGTCTTTCCAAGGCCTTGAGGTGCAGCACTAAATTGTTTACTTGTGAACCTTGTGAACTCTCTAATTTCTTTTTTTAAAATATATTTAATTTATTTATTTGACAGAGAGGGGGGAAGCAAAGAAAGGATGCACCAGAACTCCAGATGCTTGCACAACCTTGTGCACTTGGCTTACATGGGTCTAGAGAGCCAAACCAGGGTCCTTTGGTTTTGCAGGCAAATGCCTTTACTATTAAGCCATCTCTCCAGCCCTCTAATTTCTTAATATAGGCACTTAGAGCTATAAATTTCCCTCTTAGGACTGCCTTCATTGTGTCCCAAAGGTTTTGGTATGTTTTATTCTCATCATTTAACTCTATGAATTTCTTGATTTCCTTTTGAATTTCTTCAATGATGCATACATCATTCAATAGTGTACTTTTTAGTGTCCATGAATTTCTGTATGCCCTGTAGTTTTTCTTGTTGTTGATTTGCAGTTTAATTGCACTGTGGTCAGATAGCATAAAAGAGATTATTTCAATTTTCCTGTACTTGTTAAGATTTGACTTGTGTCCTATTATATGGTGTATTTTAGGGAATATTCCATGTAATGCTGAGAAAAATGTATATTCTGCAGCATTTGGATGAAATGTTCCATATATATATATATATATATATATATATATATATCTTTTAGGTCCATTTGTTCCATGACATCATTTAATGCAGATGTTTCTCTGTTTATTTTTTTGCTGGGTAGACCTGTCAACTGATGAGTGAGGTACTGAAGTTACCCACTACTATTGTGTTTGGAGTTATCTCTGACCTTATCTCTAATAGTATTTGTTTGATGAAATTGGGAGCCCCCATGTTAGGAGTATATATGTTTACAATTGTAATGTCCTCCTGTTGGAGTGTTCCTTTAATCAGTATAAAGTGACCTTCTTTATCTTTCCTCACTAATGTTGGTTTGAAGTCTATCCTGTCAGAAATAAGGATAGGGCTGGAGAGATGGCTTAGTGGCTAAGGAGCCTGCCTGATAAGCCTAAGAATGCTGGTTCCAATGTCCAGGGGTTCCAATCTCCAGGTCCCACGTTAAGCCAGATGCAAAGTGAGGCAAGGCCACAATGCCACACTTGCCCACAAGGGGGCGCACACATTTGGATTTCATTCACAGCAGCTGAGAGACTGCTGGCATGCCCATTTCTGTCTCCCTCTCCCTCTCTGTCTATCTCTCTCTGTCTCTCTCTCCAAAAATAAATTTAAAAATTAAAAAAATTTAAAAAAAAGAAATTAGGATAGCCAGTCCTGCTTGTTTCCTAGACCCATTTTCTTAAAATACCATTTTCCAACCTTTTACCTTAAGGTTTCTTTTATTGAGAGATGAGTTTCCTGGTGCAACAGATGGCAGGATCCTGCTTTTTAATCCAGTATGCAAGCCTATGTCTTTTGGTTGGGGCATTGAGGCCATTGATATTAAGAGTTATTATTTAAAGTTATGTATTCATTCTTGCCATTCTTCCTGTTGTGTAGTTCTTCCTGTTTTCACTTTACTCACTTGTTTTAACTGTTATTTGAGTATGGTTTATTTTTTACTATTTCCTACTGTGTATGTTTTGCTTTCTCTTCAGTGTGAATGATTCCTTCAAGTATTCTCTGTAGAGCTGGTTTAGTTGCCATAAATTCATTTAGCTTGTTTTTGTTGTGGAATGTCCTTATTTCTCCATCAATTTGGATAGACATCTTTGCAGGATAAAGTAATCTTGGTTGACAATTTTTATCTTTCAGAAATTGTAATACATCATTGCAAGCACTTCTGTCTTTTAAAGTTTGTGGTGAGTAATCTGCTGAGATCCTGATGGGTTTTCCTGATGACCTTAGTAGTTGTTATCCACAAAATCAAAAAGAAAAAAATTCCCCAGATTGGGAAAGAAATGCCAATGCAGATACAAGAAGCTTTTAGAACACCAAACAGACAAAACCTAGAAAGATCCTAAATCCTTTCAAACATTTTGATAATTATTTTCAGATATTATTCTGACATTAATTACATTGTTTATCAATTACATACATTAAAATTCAATAACAGCTGGGCATAGTGGTACATGCTTTTAATTCCCACACTCAGAAAGCAGATAGATTGATTACTGTGAGTTAGGGGGGCCAGCCTGATTACATAATGAATTCCAGGTAAACATAAATTGTACAAAAACATGAGGCTAGTGGAGAAACTTTGCATTCCAACATCCAAATTTTGTCCCTGCCCACATAAACCCATGACCATTTTATGATTACATATGCATTCATGCTGATGTAAAAATCTCTGTCGTTTCTAGCAAATATTGTTTAAAACTCAAACAATCCAACATCTTAAATGAGAAGCCAGAAAGTCTATTAACTTTGAACTTTTTAGCTCAAAATACAGCTATGCATGTTTAACACAAAATAAAACACAGTAAACATTTCCGTTGCAAAAGGAAGGCTTAGCAAGGAAATACTGAGGCAATATAATTGGAAAAGCAAACAGGACAAACCTAAAACCTTGCAGCTTTACCTAAGGAACCTGAGCAACTAAATCACCTGGTCTCCAAATATAGCCCCTTCAGCCCTGAAAGCTAGTTTCATGGGGAAATTAAACTATGCCAGCATGAGCAATCTACCTCAGCAGAAATTCCCAGAAAATTTAAGCAGCTACAATGAAATATTTTTCATCTTCACAGCTCCATTTTTGATATCATAGGGTTTCCACACAAGAAATTAAAGACTTCCCTTTGTTGCAAAGTGGCAATCTGAAGGCTTTGTGTTCTTCCTGTACTGACTTTCCTGCCTTTGTTCTACTTCAAAAAGCAATATAAATTGAGGAACCAAAACAGAACAGTAATATACCTTAATACCATTATTACACACCTCTCCTATTTTCAGAGTGATAGGCACTACTCATACTGTTCTAATACATATCAGGATTTCCATCTTCAAACATGGAAATCTCTTTTAGAGTTGCAGTTGCAGCAAATGATGCTTCTGTCTTGAACTTCAAATTCTCAAATTTCCTCTGTAAGATTACAGATGATTTGTTTTGAATTCAACATTTTCCAGTTCCCAGAAACTGGTCAGAACACAGAAAGTACTCACCACACAAAATACTACTATCAAAATTTCTTATCCCCACACTTCATTCTGATTTTAGCTTTTTCAAACATCACAATTGCCCATTAAGCTTTGGTTACATCATTGCATGGCTCCTCAAGTGCAATTTCCTAAATCAATCCATACACTTCCCACAAACAAAAGAAGAAATTTGACATGACCTATGACTTCAGTAAAAATTCTTTCTCATTTTTAGTACATTCATGAGGCTTTTCACCTATTTAAGATGCACACTGAATTGTGACATCTGGAAAATGCCTTCTCACACTCATTACTTTAATAATCAAATATGAATGTGTTTCCCCATTCATTATACTCACATAGTTTCTTTCTTATGTGGTGTGGTAGTTTGAATAGATGGCCCTCAATATATTCAGTGTTTTATTAGTTTGTTATTTGCAACTGCAGCCACCTGGCTGAAAGCAATGTCACTGGGTGGTCTTAAGGTGTGGTGGTGGGTTTAGGATTTCAATCTAACGATATGCCAAGTGTGCCTAGTGGGAGTTCCTGAGGTATGCTGTAAGACTTTTGGCTGTAGTTTTGCTCTCTCTCTACTTGGGCCTGTGAAAGAGGCCAGCTTCTTTATGGAACTTCCCCGGATCTGTAAGCTTCAACAAATATCCCATCCTCCATAACTGTGACTGGTCTGCAAGTTCATCTCAGCGAACCAGAAGAGCTGTCTGCTACATGGGTTCTCTGATGCCTAGTGGGCTGTGATTTGAAGATGAAAGCTTTCCTATACACTCAATATATTCACATGGAATCTCACCTCTGTGTTTTGTAATGTTTAACAACATTTAACTGATAAGTTTTCCCATATTTTATGATGATTATAAAGATCTGACTTGGCAATAAAAGCTCTCCCACATTCAATACATTCTTATGACTTTTCACCTGTGAGTTCTCTAATGCAGAGTGAGATCTATCTTGAGATGAAGCTTTTAACACATTGAGTCCATTAATAAGGCTTCTCATCTGTGTGAGTTCTCTCATGCCTATTAAGACCTGACTTGGAAATGAAGGCTTTCCCACATTCAGTACACTTATATGGCTTCTCACCTGTATGAATTCTTTGATGAATCATTAGCTTTGACTTGAACATGAAAGCCTTCCTACATTCAGTACACGCATATGGCTTTTCACCTGTGTGAGTTTTATGATATTAATAATATAATCTGACTTGGTGATGAAGGCTTTCCAACATTCAGTACATTCATATGGCCTTTCACCTGTGTGAGTTCTTTGATGAATCTTTAACTGTGACTTTGATGATGAAGGCTTTCCCACATTCAGTACATTCATATGGCTTTTCACCTGTGTGAGTTCTCTGATGCCTTATAAGATCTGACTTGGTGATGAAGGCTTTCCCACATTCAGTGCATTCATATGGCTTTTCACCCATGTGAGTTCTCTGATGCTCAGTAAGATATGACTTGGAGGCAAAGGCCTTCCCACATTCAGTACATTCATAAGGCTTTTCACCTGTATGAATTCTCTGATGAGTCTTTAGCCGTGACTTGAAGATGAAAGCCTTCCCACATTCAGTACATTCATATGGCTTTTCACCTGTGTGAGTTTTCTGATGCACATTAAAACCTGACTTGGTGATGAAGGCTTTCCCACATTCAGTACATTCATATGACTTTTCACCCATGTGAGTTCTCTGATGCTCAATAAGATATGACTTGGAGATGAAGGCCTTCCCACATTCACTACATTCATATGGCTTCATACCTGTGTGAGTTCTATAATGCTTATTAAGATCTGAGTTGGTGATGTTCACATTCAGTACATTCATATGGCTTTTCACCTGTGTGAATTGAATATTAAGATTTGACTTGGTCCCACATTCAGTGCATTCATATGGTTTCTCACCTGTGTGAATTCTCTGATGCACAGTGAGATTTGACTGGAAGATGAAAGCCTTCCCACATTCAATACATTCATATAGCTTTTTATCTTTGTGAGTTCCCTGATGCATAATGAGGTGTGACTTGGAGATCAAGGTTGTCCCATATTCATACAGCTTCTCACATGTGTTCATTCTTTGATGACAAGTGTGATGTAACTTCTGGTAAACAGCATTCTGGCATTGTTTGAAATCATAAGTCTTTGTCCAGTGCATTTTCTGTTGAATTTTTAATTCTGAGAAATACAAAGATAATTATTACATTCCACATACTAAACAAAACTTTGACTCTCAAAGGCTTCCTATTATCTGATAGGGTATTATATTTTATGAAAAGATAACTCAAAATAATTATTTTATACTGCTTTTCAATTTATTTCTTTATTATTCTCTGTGGTAAGTTTCTTGACTTCAGGCTTGTCTTACACAACAAAGTGCAAACTCAGCAAATGCTTTCGAATTTAGCAGAATTTATTAGAGACCTGTGAGTGAGAGTACGTTTTTGTTGTTTGTTTGGTTTTCTTGCCTCCTCAATAAGTTCTCATCTAGTTTTTTTTTTTTTGAAAACAGAAATTCTTTCTTGCATTAGGTTTATTCAACAATTTCATTTTCAGTGAAATAACCTATTGTGTCAGAAGAAAAGTTTTTCTTTATTTTCCACTTGTAGTTACTTGCCTAAGTGTTTACACATTATTTTAGCACATTATGACTGGATGTTCTTTTCTACAGATGTTTGGTATATTTATAAAGATTAGTGCAGATTTCTACTACAATAACATAGGACAGGTTTTTTGTTTGGTTTCAAGTATCTCCAGAACGACCTTTCTCCATGGAACATATTTATGATAGGTTTATTTCTTATATGTTTATATGTGGAAGTGTGTTTAACAGTTTGGAAATATGTGTTTCCAATGCATACTTCATAATAATAGTTCAAGTTTGGGTGTCATTCATTGTCTTTAACCTTGTTTGAGAATGCCTCCTGTTGTAAATTGCTGTGTATGCAAATGATTCTGCCCTATGAGATTTGAGGGATTCTCAGTGTTCTGGTTGATTTCTGGGATCTGAAGTCATGATTTTGCAAAAGCACATTAACCCACTGAGTGATCTCCCCAGTTAATGCTGGGTTTCATGCCTGTGGATTTGATTATTTTATATTTTTAAATAAGAATATCTAATGATAATAGTAAGTGAACACTGTTTTCAATCAGTATTATTCTGAATGAAGGAGAAAAGAAGGAAAATGGCAAAGAAAAATGATGCATGAGAAAGAATGAAATATGAAAGCAAAATTATAGTAATTAAAATAAAGATAAGAAGTGTAAAATATTAATTTGAAAAGCATCACAATATGAGTAACGTGAAAACAAAGCTATTAATACAGAAAAATAGTTGATATATAAAGAGAAAAAAACAAATTGGAGAACACCTATATTCTTTCTACAAGTGGTTGTTGGCAGAAATGATGGTGTTTCATCTGTATATTGATATAGACATTCTGGGCTCACTGTTGATGGTGGTGTATATGCATGGATGGATGGACCTATAAACAAGGTCAATGGCAGGTATTCAAGCAAATAAAATTGTATTTTCATATAAAAAGCCACTAGAAACCCTTGAGATAGATATAACAGGCAAAATCCTACATTTATTCCACATATAGGCAAAAATACAAGGCCTCTCCATTGTGTATCAGTCAGTGAAAAACCAGAAACAAGGATACTTAGCTCAATTCATGGATTTAAGTACCCAAGCAAGAGTCAACTACATGTGTTAAGGGGAATAATTCACCCATAAAATTGACCTGTGCTCATAATTTTCAGAGTCATGTTACAACCAAACATTTAATGTTATAATGAATGTCTAAAGGTCAAACTAAATGATCAATATAGGCTTAACATTCCCTATACTTTGAACATCAATAAGCAATATGGTTGACTCTTCACCATGAAGGGTGAGACAGCCAAAACTTCCCTCCTAGAGCTTTCTAATGTAAAATTTGATCAGCAATTCTCCATTCCTATAAGACTTGAGTATTGCTTCTTGTGTCCATCTCTCACACATAAATATTTAATGTTTCCAGACTCCCTGTATTATCCATGTTTTCAGGTTTCAAAAATTTTAAATGGTTAATTCTAGCATTTATCTAATGTGAGTGTGTTGTTATAGATTGAGTGATGGCCATACTGATCTGAATCTCTAGAATTAACACCTGCAAGAGACACATATTTCTAAAAACACTACAGATAACACTCTTTTGGCACAAGAGCTCTTTGTACTGTCTGGTCTTATGTTGCACTTGTGGCATTACATTTTACTTTCATCTAGAACATGAGACTGGACTATTACTATTTCTTACTTTCCTTTGCACTGTCATTCATATTTTTGTTCTTCAAAGTCCAAAATGGTCTTTTTAAAATCCCTCACACACTTCCTATATTTCACAAATCTAATATACCTTTGTCACCAACATTCTTGTCACGCACATTGCACAGAAGTGTTCTAATGCCTTATCATGGAATCTCATGCTCTCTTTTCTCAGTTATTTCTAACTTTCACAGGTAACTGTAAAACCTCCATTACAAAATTGTATACTTGAATAAATATTTTTCTTCCTTAAGGAGTTTCTTCTAAGGATTTTGTCACAACAGTGAAAGTGCCTAATGACACTTATACTGGAACATACACAAAATAGTCAAGTGAGAATTTAGTACAATATCCAATACATAATATTTTCCAAGACCACCTATATATGGAATTAAATTTGGGAATGCATGAGAAAACATTTTTCAATATCAGAAACACAGTAGAGCTTTCTTCATGTCACAAAAGGTGTCTGATTCACAGTAATACCATTTATCATGACAATTCCTGATGAATTCTCATCATGTTACACAGTATGCATAACTTGCCTGGAAGCCCTGAGTTGAGCCTTCTACTACACTCCATGGTGAAAATCCATGCTCTAACTTGAAGATCAAATGTGGTTTGTTCATACAGCTCCCTGTAATTGGGAAATAATGTACAAATTGTGTTAGTATGTTATATTAGGTGGACTCCTGTAAGATAACAGCTGCATTTCTACAACTGATCTCTACTAGGTGAACTGCAATGTTAGCTTTCATAAAATTTATATTCCTGGTGATCATTAACTGGGATATTTCCCTGAAGTTACATTGAAAATATTTCACTCAAGTGACATTGAACAGCATGAAATAATACAACAATTTTTTTGTATTTTGTTTTCTTTTGTTTGGTTTTGATTTTACAAGATATGGACTCACTCTAACCCAGGCTGACCAAGAACAGATACTGTAGCCCCAAGCTGTCCTCATATTCATGGAGGTTCTTCTACCTCTGGAACATAAATTTTGTTCTGGGACAAAAATATTAAACACTGGTTTACAAAGAATGTTAAATGAATAGAGCATAATGGAAGGGGATCATAATGAAACTAGAAAGACAACAAATGACATTAGTGATAAGTGGAACAAAGAGAGAGTGGTAATAAAAAGAACAAGTGATAAATGTGGTAAAAGATTTCAACTAAAGAAATGAATTTTCAAAAAGTAAAACAGGGGTTGGAGGGATGCCTTAGCAGTTAAGGAACTTGCCTGCAGAGCCAAAAGAACTAGATTCAATTCCCCAGTATCAACATAAGCCACATGCCCAAGGTATTACATGCATCTGGAGTTTGTTTGCACTGGCTGATGGCCCTGGCACACTCATTTTCTCAATATGCCTCTTCCTCTCTATCTCCCACTTAAATAAATAAATAAATAATATTTTTAAAGTAAAGCAAAAAAGAGAGTCACAACTAAATTAATGAAGCAGAGCCAAAAATTGCATTACTATTTAAAAATACCTGAAGAACATTAAGAAATCACAAGGAATATAAGGAAGGAATGGCCTCTGGATTTATAAGAATTTATAAGTGAATGTATATAATAACCATGTTCCAGAGTAAAACAAATAAAATACAAATAATCTGAAGATGGCCACTGAGTAAGGCACATGAATGCCCTTACACACACACACACACACACACACACACACACACACACAAACTAAAAGAAAAATAAAATTTTTGCATAAATCAACAAATGATTATAATGTAACAAGTAATATTATATATAACAGAGGGCCTCAATACTAATGACTGGGCAATTATGAAATTACTTTCTCTAAAAATTAATGATGTACTTATCCACCACTCATTGATAATACACTATTGAAGTATTAGTGATGAAAAACAGCTTAGTGATAGACCACTTTTCCAGGATGTATGAACCTCTAAGATCATTTCAAAGCATATAAAAAAGATAAAGGCTTAGCTGAAATATATGGTAAATGCAATAAACAAAGTCCTTGCAAATCACAATGAAGACTACAAAAATGTCCTTATGTGTAGGTCAAGTGGATATATAGAGGAAAAAAAGACTCTAAGGAGAAATGGAGCCAGGTGTGGTGGCATACTACTTTACTGCAAACAATTGAGTACCTAAGGCAGGAGAATCACTAAGATTTTGACGACAATCTTGGCTACAGAGTGCACTCCAGGATAACCTAGGGTAGAGTGAAATCCAGTGGCCAAATAAAAACATTAAAAATGGTGGTATGAAAATAACTGTAGAGATTATGTGAAGTAATATAGGTATTTCCTCTGGTTTTGAAATGACTGACATCATCTTAAATCAAATCAACTCTACAGACTTCCAAGAGATTTTCAACACAACTGTATCAAAGAAATCAAGAAAGCTGCAAGACTTACATAAGTCTATGATAATGGAAACAGAGTATCAACACTCAACAACCAGAAATAAATGCCATAAATTTCTCACTTGATATTCCAATTGGTAATGTGTAGATAAATGATAAAAACAGATTAGGGTTTGATTTCTTGGCAGTACAAACGTGTATCATAAAAGCATTTGCTTTCTAAGTAACCCAATAAAACACATTCAGAAAGTGGAATTTATGATTTTTTTCTTTGGGCTATCAAATCCCTCTATAATTGGAGTATATAGATGTTATTTCACTTCCCCCAGAAAAGTCATGGGATATAAATAAAGTATGACAAACACAGAAAAAAAAATTCTGCATGTTCTCATTATACTTGCAAGTCCCAGATTACATAATAGAGGCATAAAACAAAGCAAGTAATTAGAATATGGAAAATGAGTAGAAGAAAAGGAATAGAATAAGCATGGTTAGTATTAACTGGGTACATTTGGAAGAAATAACTTCATATGTTGTATATCACAGTAATAAGTTAGTATGCATCTGGAAACACATAGTATTTCAAAATAGCTACAAGAATTTTTGAGTGCTCCCCATAAAACTAATGCCTGATCTGGCAGACTCTTGCTACTAACTATGTGTGTACTGTAAAGCCACTTTGTTCAATATAATATGTCCCATTAAGTATGTCAGTTTAAGAGCACAATATCAAAACAATACTAAATATTAGTAATAATGACTATACTTATCCATCAAAAAGAAAGGAATTGCTAGAGATTCATGGGAGTTTAACTCACCCAAGAACATCAGGCTTCTGTAGTTCTCCAGCATCACATCTCTGTAAAGGTTTTGCTGAACAACATCCAGGTGCTGCCACTCTTGCCAGGTGAAGTCCACAGCTATGTCTTCAAATGACACCAACTCCTATAATGAGATATTTCTCTTCAACTCAAGATTACAAAAGAGGAACTAGCAAATTAGACTTTGTTCTTCTATATGTATCTTGGCAGGTACTTATTCAATAAGCACAAAGTTTATATGGTGTATCATGGAAGAAAACCTCAAGATAAATATACCTCCATCATGCTGTAGTGATGGAAACAAATAAGATTAGTTTTTTTTAATGAAAAAAAAACAATAGAATGGAAAGTCACATATTAGGGCTTGTGTCATAACATTGTGGTACACTGACTTCCCAGAATATACAAGGCCATGGGTTCAATTCCTAACACTAATAGTGGAATAGAAGCTCTTAATAAAGTTGGGAATATTGACTCCATATGGAGTCTGATCATCAATGTAGGGGTAATAATAAATATGGCAAACCTGAAATGATTCTGTGCAAACAATAACCAAATATTAATTCAGAATAAAATATATTATAAACAATGAATTCAAGGTGTTTTGACACCAATCTACAATGTTGTCAGTTAACTTCACTGTAGCTTATGTTGGAAACCCATACAAGCACATTGCACTGTGCATGCCACTATGCCATGCAACTCCAATTCAATGAACACACACAATCTGAAACATCTTGGCTCAAATTTATGTTGCAAATAGTGTGAAAAAGTAGGATACTTTTTCACTTCTCTAATGGTTTACTAACAGATAAATGATATTTACAATCTATTTATTTGCTAGCTACTAATATATATGTTAAAATAGAGTTTGAACAGAAGTACCTTATGGACATATATATTGTTGTACCCAGAAGCAAAACATTGTTGCTGGAAAAATTCTATGCTACGGTGGGTTGGCTTCCACTGACTGTTAGCTATAAAGTCTACTGATGCCATAGGAGATTTCAGGCATTGCCAAGACCCTTATTTATCCTTCAGAATCAGATGGTAAGACTCTATTGTGAAAGACTCCTCATGTGTGAGATGCAGAACACTGGGAAATCAAGCTGCAGCAAAGCTGGAAGCCTCCACCCAGTTAGCTGGCTGTCAATGTACTGAAAAGAGCTGTGTAACCTGGTTCCAGAGAAAAGTAATCAATGATGTTACTACTATGTAGTGAACCATGCAAGTTTTACTGATGGTCAACCAGGTCAAATGTATTAGCTGGCACAATAGAGCTATGCCTATTATGGGGAAAACCAGCTGTTCTCTGATTAGACTTGAGGCCTATGCCATAAGAGGGAATTTCTGCCTGGTGTTGAATACTTAACCAAAATCCCATAGCTGGGGAGTTGTTGCTTTTGGTTTCACATTGATTGCAGACCAAGACTAGCTTGTCAGGGAAGGGGATTTATTTTGGCTTACAAACTTGAGGGGAAAATGACATAATGAGCAGAGGGTGGACATCACCTCCCTGATGACATCAGATGCAAAACAATAACAGGTGAGTCTACCAAGCACTGGCAAGGGAAAGGTGGCTATAACAATACAGTGCCTCCAGGAGGCTTTAATTGTCAAATTGCCACCAGCTGGGGACACAAGCATCCAGAACACCTAAGTTTATGGGAGACACTTGAATCAAACTACCACAGCAGGTCATATTAGGGGAGAACTACTTCTCTTGTATTGTTAATTTGATATATTATTCCCACCAAACTGCCTTCTCAATATGTTCATGCCCATATATTACTGGTACTCTCACCTTTGGCTAGAGAAGCCTCCTTTTTCATATGGCAGTTATGATTAGGTTGATTCAAACCACACCTAATTTCTGAGAATTAACAGAATGTCCAGTACTAATTGAGACATCACTATCACATACTCCAAGATTCAGGAACCATTGTGGAAGTGGTGGATGAAGAATTGGGAGAGCTGGGCATGGTGGTACAGGCCTTTATTCCAAACATTAGGGAGGCACACATGTGAGGGTCACCGTAAGTTTTAGGGCATGCTGAGACTACATAGTGAAGTCCAGGTCAGCTTGGACTAGAGTATGACCAAACATTTAAAGTCCAAAAAATAAAAAATTGTAAGTGACAAAAATCCAGACAAAAATTGTCCTTAACATTAACCACCTCACCATAGCTGATGCTATCTACACAAAACATGCACAATAAGAGGGAAATAAATGAAATTAAATTAGAAGAGAGACTAATTGGAAAGTAGAAGGGAATCAATGTAGATTGGATTTTTGGAAGAAAAAAAGAGGGTGGTGGGAGAGGATTTTCATCATGGTACAGTGGACATATTTTGGGCAGTTACAAATAAAGATTTTAAAAGGTAATATTTTCCCCATTACTTCTCAGTATTTAAATATCAAATTGTTATATACTTCAATTGTGTAGTAGACAATGAAATTCATCTACTAGTATACAATAGTGTGTTCTTCCTTAATAAATGGGAACTCAGATAATTCCAGGTCATACACAGTAGCAAACTTTTGACCCATCCTTCAATCAACTCTCCCAATAAACTCTTCCCAAATATTATAATTATGTGACCTGCATTATTAAACCTATAATCTCTGGGGCTGGAGAGATGGCTTAGGGGTTAAGGCGCCTGCCTCCTAACCCTAAGAACACTGGTTCCAATCTCCAACGGTTCCAATCTCCAGGTCCCACGTTTAGCCAGATGCAAAGTGACGCAAGGGCGCAATGCCGCACTTGGCCACAAGGGGGCGCGCACATCTGTATTTCGTTCACAGCAGCTGAGACACTGCTTGCGCCCATCTCTGCCTTCCTCTCTCTCTCTCTCTCTCTCTCTCTCTGTGTGTCTCTCTCCAAAAAATAATATAAAATAAAAAGTTTTAAAAAAACCTATAATCTCTGAACAATTAGCCTGTCTTGATAAACATAGGCTTTTAATGGGTTCTGTAATTATGATATTAAATATTATGTCTTCACCTTGTTGGGCAGAAGCTGTCCCCTTTCTCCTTGATGGAGCATTGCCTGCCACAATGAAACAATGCTGGCCTTGAGAACTTACAGTCTATGTTATGACTCCTGAGTATCTAAGTCATGACTAACAAAAACCAGAAGTAATATCTGCAGTGTTGTTTTTCCTGTTGATTTAAAAACTAGTTCAAAGTACATAATGTATACTAGAATTTGCCTGTAAAATGAATTATGAAACCAGATGTAAAGTTTTCTTCCTGAAAATGATGGCATAGTAAATAAAAATAAAATTCATAATTATATTTTTAAAAGACATGAATGACATGAACAGACTTTATTCAAGGCATCCTGATAAGGGCTCTGATCATGCAGGTCAAAAATCCTAAGGCAGGGCTGGAGAGATGGCTTAGTGGTTAAAGGCGCCTGTCTCCTAAGCCTAAGAACACTGGTTCCAAACTCCAGCGGTTCCAATCTCCAGGTCCCACGTTTAGCCAGATGCAAAGTGACGCAAGGGCACAATGCTGCACTTGACCACAAGGGGTGCACACATCTGGATTTCATTCTCAGCAGCTTAGAGACTGCTGGTGTGCCCATTCTCTCTGTCTCCCTCTCCTCCTCTCTCTCTGTCTGTCTCTCTCTCTCTCTAAAAAAAAAAAAAAAAATTAAATAAAAAATTTTTAAAAAAATCCTAAGGCATAATTTGGGAGGATGGTCCTCCTCCTTGCCTCAGGGTTGGGCCACTTTAAGGAAGTAATAATCAGGCAGGTGATTTGGGCAATTCCAGTAAAATTAAATTGGGAATGGATGATCTGGGTTATTCCAAGCATGTAATAATTGGGAGGGTGGTTGGATCACTCTTGGAAACAAACTCTGACATGGCAGTCAGAGTCCAAAGATGGAGTTACTCTCCTTATAAAAGGTCCTACTTTCTATCTAATCCTTATGTCTGTGTACATTTTTGAGTCAGAGTCTCATTATGATTAAAATTAAGCTTCCTATTTATGTTTCCTGCAGGCAGAGCCCTACTAGAGGACTGTGCTACTGGCAGAGTATCCTTTACCTACACATAGGGTATGTTCTAAGCTGGCTTGATCTCTGGCTGCACTCTTCCATTCTTTGCTGTGCATACATGATGAAGTGATCAAGCTTCTTTTGCCATAATGAAGCTTTCCCTAGAATTTATAAGCCTGAAATAAACAAATAAGCTGGAACATCTCCATTTATATTCTGATTCTTACAGAACTCAAACCTCTGTCCTTTCTGAGAACTGGCTTTTGACTCAGATCACCAACAAATCACCTTTTCCTTCCAAACCCTTTCTGGATATTTTATGCATCAGATACCTACTGCCTCTCTATATGACCATCACTGACACCCTTACATGCTTTCTCAGAAAGTCAAATCCTCTTAGACAATCACCCCCTTAGGCACTAGTCTCTAACCCTCAGTCTCTTGTATTGTCCCCCTGTTTCTTGCTTCATCCCTCACACCATGAATTCACCCTTCACTACAATAAGGCTTGTCTTCCTCATACACAATATACATATACAATAGTGTGTCCCACTTTCCACAGACCCTTGAGTCCCTTATTCATCTTCAGAGAATGAGGAACAATCATGACCCATACCATTCCTATGGATGGTTCAGAAGGATGTGGACCACTGCTTTCTAGACAGGATGTGATCATTGCATTCATGACCCCACAGAGACTATTATCAGAACAGGACCTGCTCAGTATTGGGCCTACCATCTTTCTATATAGAATGGTGAAAGGAGGAAAAAGGGCATCTAAACAGTATGCAGGAGAACAGGAGAGATTGTTCTAGTAGTTCAACACATTTGCTTGCAAACCTGACAGCCTGGGTTTGATTCCTCCAGTATCCACATAAAGCCACATGCACAAGTTGGTGCATGAGTACTTTTTTTTTTTTTTTTTTTTTTTTTTTTTTTTTTTTTTTTGCAGTGGCAGGAGGCCATGGCACACTCATTCGCCCCATCTGATGTTCCTTGTCAACAAAACATCTATTTAAAAATAGTAGAGGGTCTAGCTGGAAAAAGGAAATGGTTTAGAAGAATGGGGATGTGAGATAAGAGAAGGCAATGGGAAAGGACTATGCTCAAAATTTATTCTGTACATGTATCAAGACTGTCAACAAGAATACTTTGTAAGAATCTAACAACAAACATGTATTTCTTGCATTTGAGCTAAGCATGCCCAATAAGTGTCTACCATCTTCAATTATGATTGTAAACATAGCAAGGTCAGAATCACTCTCTACAACTGACTATGCATATACAGGTACCCAGTGTTAAAATGATTTTCTACATGAATATGTAAAGGCCCACTGAGAAAACTCCCCATGTTTCCATTGTTCAAAAATGACATATTGGAAGTAACTCTTATACTCACTTTGCCTCAAGTAAATCTTTCTCTTCTATGTCAGTGTCATTCTTATTTTGTCTTTGGCTCATCAAAATACATTTTATTGCAAATTGTTGATGTGTAAATGGGACTTTCTCCTTGAAGATTCTTCAGCTTTTCCTAATTGATGGAAAAGGAGAGATATTGAAGAAGAGAAAACAGGGTAGGTACTGGGAAAGGACTCCAGAGGTAAGAGTGCTGTATATACAAACATGAGGACTTGAGTTAAATACTGAGCACCCACATAAAAGCCAGCCATGGTCACACATTCCTGTGATACCCAGTGCTGAGAGTCTGGAAACAAGATAATCACTACAAAATAGTGGTCTAACAATCTGACTAGAGAAAAGCATTTTCAGGTTCACTGAGAGATTTCATCTCAAGGAAATATGCATGCACCTCAGCAGAATAGAGTCAGAGTAGGCAGAGAACTGCTCTGCAAAGGGCATGGACAGCAGAGCTTGTAAGGAGACAAGGTTTTGACTGAGACTTTCCCTGAATGGAACAATCACAATGGGCCTCAGTCAAGTAATGAAAACTGGATAAGGAGAAAAAAGAACTGCAAAGATGAGGAAATAAGGGAGTTCTCAGCCATAATCTTGAGATTACATCTTAACCCATAGGTTTAGAAGACTGGAGAATTATCAGTATTCATGCTGATCACATAGGTCCAGAACATTAAAAGAAGTCTGCAAATTAAAGCAGAGGCTAATCAGTGTGCCTGACCAAAAAAAAAAAAAAAAGCCACAAAGGAATTTTGAGAGATTAAAAATAATTTTTCTGATGACCAGAAAGTTACAATTTCTAAGAATTGAAAATGTTTTCTATTTGCAGATCTGTCAAGATCTCCAAAAGAAAATGCAGGGTCACATTTTGATAGGGTAGTTCTGTTACATACACTTCTATATGAAACAAAGAATATGATGTAATATTACATTCTATATTCATATAGGAAAGTATATTACCATTTGAATGCTAGAAATTATTAAAGTCAAACTCTTATCTAGATAAGGAACAGAAAGTATTAATTTTGAATAACTAATTTTTTAATGCCTTCACTAGTCTCTGAGGTCTTGTGGGAGGTTAATAAAGACTCCATGGGGTTGGAGAGATGGCTTAGTGGTTAACGCATTTGTCTGCAAAACCAATGGATCCTGGTTTGATTCTCCAGGACCCACATAATCCAGATGCACGAGGGGGCACATGCATCTGGAGTTTGTTTGCAGTGGCTAAAGGCCCTGGCATGTCCACTCTCTCCATCCTCCCTCTCTCTCTCTCTCTCTCTCTCTCTCTGCCTCTTTGTCTCTCAAATAAAAAAAGCCTCAATAAGTCTGGGGATTCATACAAAAAATTACACGCATGTGCCGTAGCAGAGACAATTCAGTAAGGTTTCTGGCACCAGAATCTGCTTTGTGTAACAAAGAGGTCCAGTTATCATGTACACCCTCCTATTATGTCTTTTATGTGTTTTATCAAAGAAATTTTCTCAGTTTCTTTTTGGTTTTTCATGAAGCAGGGTCTCACTTGAGCCCAGGCTGAAATGTAACTCATTCTGCATCACAAATTCATAACAACCTTGCTACTTCAGCCTCTAAAGTGCTAAAATTTGAAGCAGGTGCCACTATTCCCTGCTAAAATCTCCTCCTTTCTATTTCCCCTCTTTCACTCTGAGTAGCTAGTTTTCAGACCCAAGGATCTGTTTTTGTGCTTTTATGATGATGGAATTGGGCAGAAAAATATGCTTATTTGGCATCTGTGTAGTAAAAGACTCTGAGACACTCTGACTACAGAAGTATTTTTGTGTTATGTAATAATAATAAAAAAAACTTTTAAAAAATCTTCTTCATTTATTTATTTATTTATTTATTTAGTTTTTTTGAGATAGGGTCTTGCCTAGCCCAGGCTGACCTGGAATTCACTAGGTAGTCTCAGGGTGGCCTTGAACTCATGGCGATCCTCCTACCTCCGCTTAGTGCTGGGATTAAAGGAATGCCCCACCATGCCAGGCTAATTCTTCATTTATTTGAGGCAGAGAGTATAAGCATGCCAAGGGCCTCTTGGCACTTCATACAAAATCCAGACACATTCACTACTTTGGACAGCTGGATATACTTGGTTAATGGGGAAATGAACCCAGGCCATCAGGCTTTGCAAGCAAGTGCTTTAACCACTCTCCAGCACACACTTTTGATGGTCCAGTCACACTCAGCATTTTAAATTCCCCCATATTTGGGAAACCTGCTGTTTTCTGTTAAAACATGAATAGAAGACTTCAGAATGTCAAGAGATGTTACTTTTATACTCAAATCACTGGAGAGCTGCATTTAATTTAAAATGAATTACATTAAAAGGATGTGTGTAGGTAGCTTTCCAAAATGTGACTAACAGTTTTAGTTGACTATTTCAAAACTCATGGAAAAAGGAATTTCCATTTCTAAGGGCACCTGTTCTCTACAGGCTACCTCTTACATAGGAAGACACATTTACCTAAGTCTCTATTACAAGGCTCATGTTTTCATATATTATTTTAGTGAAACTTTACAATGATGTATAAGTTCATTCTTGAATCCTTGCTATATAAATTTTCTATTTTGTTTCAACTAGTTAGACCTCTCTAAGACATATTCAAGACTAAGGGAAGCTGAGGAGGTATATGGTTCTTCATGAAAAGCTCATACTGCACAAGCACGAAGCCCTAAATTTAAACAATGAGGCAACGTCACATATACTTGTTGCCAGAAGGACCACTGGTGCTCACTGATCAGCCAGTCTAACTAAAACCTCACAAGCTCCAGGTTTAATGAAAGATAATCAGGAGCACACAAACAATAGATGTGGACACCCTATTCTTTCTCTGACCTCCAACTATGTGTGTATGGGGAATGCACAGCTACCTAGACATGTACATAAACCATACATGTTCCACACTCAGAAAAAAATCCTTATAAATAATAATAAAGTAATTATGTCAATCATCTAACTTTAAAAATCTGTGAAAAGATGCTAACTTTAAAAGTTTATAAATTAATGAATCATCTGCATGCATATGCACCTGTATAGATGGGAACACCAGGGACTCTTGTTACTGCAAGTGAATACCGAATGCATTTGCCACGTGTTTCATGCTTTACATCTATGGGAGGGAACTGAGATTGGCAGGTGTGGCAAGCAAGCACTTTAAACCCCTGACCCATCTCCTGAAACTCCAAAGATGTTGTAGCAGTTTGAGTAGATCTCCACCAATAGATTGATTTTTATTAAAGCTTCTTGTACTTAAAGATACCTTGCTGAAAGACATGTCACTGTGGGCATATCCTAGGGTCCAGCCCTAAGGTATGTTTGGGAGTGGATCTGAAATATAGTGTAAAGGTATGCAGAGTGCTTGAGCTCTTCCTCAGGTTCCTGGATTGTTTTTGCTTGTGGTGCTCCTGGTGGATTTCTCTCTGCATGGACCTATGAAAGGGGGCCAGCTTCTTCTGCCATGATGGAACTTCCCCTGGAACTGTAAGATTCAAAAAATCCTGTTCTTATCATAAACTGTGTCTGGTTTGGAGGTTCATCCCAGCAGTGTGGAGCTGACTGTGACAGATGCTAATTTAAATTTCTTGTTAAGATCAAAGTGAAGATATACATTATGCTTTTAATAGTTAATGAAGAACATCAGGTGATTAACATTGTGAGCATGATTGTGTGGTAGACTTCACTTAAAAACAGATGCTGCTTCTTAGTAAGTAGATTGATATGGTTAAAAAGGACTAGAATGGGGCTGGAGAGATGGCTTAGCAGTTAAGGCGCCTGCCTGCTAAGCCTAAGAATGCTGGTTCCAATCTCCAGCGGTTCCAATCTCCAGGTCCCACGTTTAGCCAGATGCAAAGTGACACAAGGGCACAATGCCGCACTTGATCACAAGGGGGCACATGCATCTGGATTTCGTTCACAGCAGCTGAATGGGTGCACCCATTCTCTATCTGTTTCTCTCTCCCTCTCTCTCTGTCTGTCTCTCTCTGTGTCTCTCTCCAAATTTTTTTTTAAAAATTTTAAAAAAGCACTAGAATGGCTTTGCCACTAAAACAAACTGCTAATGCAAATTTAACAATTAGCCAAACAACCAGACTATCAACTAACAAAATCATAAGTGGCAACATCTTCTTAATGATAACTTTAAATTGACCAAATAAATGATGCAGTATAGCTGATGTGACTGAGAAACAAGGCCCAACTACCTATTGTCTCAAACACACTTATCAAGCAATACTGCACAAAAACAGAGGGAATGGAAATCATCATACAAAGCAAACATGAGCCATTCACAACCTGGTGTAGTTATTTCAAAATACAAATCAACAAGGAATCATAGCAAAGAAATTAAACCACAGATCAACTGGACAGAACAAATATGTACACTACATTGTGTTGAATAAAAAGGGAATACACATTGTTCTCAGCTACACATAGAACCTTTTAAAAAAGTAATCAGATTATAGGTCCTAGAGCAAGCCTTCAAACAAAAAAATGAGATGACTTCTTATATCTTATAACAGATTTCACAAAACAAATGCTTGCAATCAATAGCAAGTGGACTCCAACAACAACACAAATAGTTGAAGACTAAACAACAAGGAAGATGAGGCCAAGTGAGAGAAAGAGAGATGAACAAAATACCAGCTCTTAGCCTCTGTCCTCAACAGCCACCTGCTTTCAAGCCCATCACACTCTAATAAAACGTACAATGGAAGAAAGATATCTGGGACCTGCTTCAGGGGTAACCAGCCAGGACACTGGGCCAGGGCCTGCCCTTAAACCCAGGCCACCACAAAAGCTTGCTCTATCTGTGGACAGTGAGGTCATTGGAAATTGCACTGCCATTGGGGACACCCTGATGCCCCCATAGGGCACCCAATACTTACCCCAACTCCCACTCTATAGCTGGTATAATGAAGGGGCCCAGATTCATCTGCCCTAGTTGGGAATTGCAACTCATCCATTGAACCCAGGGTGATTGGGATGGTGCCTGGGAACAACAAAGTCTTTTGTCCTGGAAACGGGGCCTCCCTATTGCTTCTCACTTCCTGCAAAGGTCTAACATGATGGTCATAGAGGCCTCAGGTGTCCCTTCCAATTCCAGAACTACCCCTCCTTTATTCTGCCAATTTGGAGCCTTAAAATTACTCTTAGTCATCCCTGAATACCCTATGCCTCTCTTTGGGAGGGGTGTCATGTCAAAATTCAAAGTCTCAGTCCACGTTCCCACATTCGATACAATAACCATGTTTTAAATCTCCAGTTGAACCTGCATGGAAGCACCTCTGGAATCCAAACCCTCCCCTTTCCCCCTGCTGGCATTAACCCCTCAGTTTGGGACATTGAACAGCCTTCAATTGCTCAACACTATGAGCCTGTCTGTGTTGGTTTTAAAAATCCTCACTCCTATGTAACCTGAGACCAATACCTTCTACCCTCTACCCCTACCAGCTCCAGGGACTTAAGCCCTTAACTGTCTGCCTCCTAAAGGCCCAACTTTAAACACCTGTCAACTCTCCTCAAAAAAAAAACCCCATCAATGGGGTTAAAACCCTCATGGAACATTCTGGTTAGTCCAGCACCTCAGAAAAATAAATGAGACAACTATACCCACATACCCAGTCATCCCAAACCCTTACACTCTCCTTTCCTCTGTCTCACTTACTGCAACCAACGTTACTGTCCTAGATATTAAAGATGATTTTTTTTACCATCCCCTCCCCAAACCCAGGCTCACATCTTCTTTTTGCTTTTATTTAGGAGGGCCCAGACACCGTTTTAGCTCAGCAACTCACCTGGACAGTCCTGTAACAAGGTTTTAGGGACAGTCCCTATTACTTTGGTCAGACCCCCAATGAGATCTCTCATCCCTGCCTCCATCCCAGTCATCTCTTACAGTACATAGATGACCTTCTCCTATGTAGTCCCTCCCATGAAATCTGTGTTACACACACTGCTAAAATTCCTCAATGCCTTAGCTGTTTAGAACTATTGGGTCTCAAAAGACAAAGTTCAGATCTGTCAGCAGACTGTAACTTACTTAGGTCAACCCCCACCCCGTACATCAGATTATGCCATCATCCAGGGCCACCCCAACTCCCCTAAAACCTGGCCCCTTATTGAAGCAAAACCTTTGACCACAAGCACCACCTCCCAGCAGGCTGAACTAAAGAGCCTTACTCAAATCCTAACTCTGGCTAAGGATCCTTCCATTAACATTTATACAGATTCAAAATATGCTTATAAAATCATCCACTCAAATATTCTATTTTGGAGGGAAAGAGACTCCTCACCCAAAGGGGACCCCAATTATCAATGCCTCTCTAATCCAAGACCTTCTGATGTCACTTTTTTCTCCCTTTACAGAATCATTCATCCAATGCCAAGGCCATCAGAAAGACAAACAGTACATCTCCCTCTCAAACAATCACAATCATAAATTGACTGTGAAATTGCCCTGATATACTCCTAACAATTCCCCTCACTCAAGAATTTCTTTCATAGATTCATTTCTTTCATACCTGCATTCATTATTTCATTACTCTAACTAAGCTCTGTTTTGTTTCCTTCAAAACCACACCTCCTTTCAACCCTAGGACAGAAAATTCTTCAAAGCTCTTGCAGACTCATGTGGTATCTGCCAAAAGAGCAAAACCCTAACTCCAACATCCAATCCCCTCAAATCCCTACCCACCAGATGTGGCACCTTCTACCAGCCATGGATTGGCAAGCAAACTTCATCTATATGCCTCCTGTTAAATAATACAAATATCTCTACCTTTTCTGCATGTGTAGAAGCCTTCCTCACCACAAACAAGAGTTAATATAGTAACTGAGATATTGACTACAGAAATATTCTCTTAATTTGGCTTGTCATCCTCAATACTATCAGACAATGGCCCAGAATTTGTCTCCTCTAACTCCCCAAACATTGCCAGGTACCTACAGATCACTACCATCCCCAATCCTCCAGCAAGGTTGAGAGAACTAACCAGACCATCACAGAAACTCTCACAACGGTCACCCTGGAACTAAAGTTGGACTGGATTAAACTTTTACCTCTAGTGTTACTTAAACTTAGAGCCCTACCTAAAAGCCTTCCATGATCAGCCCCTTTGAACTCATGTATGGGAGGCCTATAATTCCCCCTGGACTGTCTCATGAGACTCCACTACTCCTTCCTTCCATATACACTAGTTTCCTCCCATTGCTCAGAAAGAACCATGGAGACAAACTAACACCACCCTCCTCTCCCTCTATCCAGAGGCTCCTCTTCCTAGCTCCGAGTTAGGAGACATGGTTAATATCTCAGATCCCACCCAGCAATCTCTGTCTCCAAAATGGCAGGGGCCCCACAAGGTCATCCTCATAACCCTCACTGCAGCCAAACTCCAGGGCTTCCCATCCTGGGTCCATCTCTCCCACTTGAAAAACCCCATCATCCCCTCACCTCCTTCTCCCTGTTTCTGGGTGACAATCACTGCCTCCACCTCTTTAAAGATTACTAAATTTCCCCCTACATCTGAGCAGGACCACCTCAAGAGAGACAGGCAGATGGCACTCAATATCCAAGAATTTCATCTGTTCCTGACTCATATACAGGAGGACCTATGGTTGATGCTCCAGCCGATCTCCACATTTGATGAGCTTGTGGATGCCATATAAGAACTCTGGTTACAAGGAACTTTCATTGACTTCACACCAGAACAGATACAGTTCCTTACCATTACCCTGCACTTCCTCCTCTTCATCTAGGAGCCTAGGGGATGCCCTGTCACCCCTCCTTCTCACAGTACTATTCTCTTGTTGACAGAACTAATAATTGTTAATTTATACAGATTGTTCTTAACACCAAAAAGCACTGTTAACACTCCTGCACTGGGTACACTTTATTACAGTAATTTTTCTAGGTGTTATCCATTCTTTAACTCCTAACAATGAAACATAACAGGCTTATAGCCCCTCTTGCCATTACTATATCCCTAACAATACTTATTGTCATGTTTTGCTACACCAGACACATGTGTCTCCACTATGGCACAAATAAGACCTGCCATCATAGGTTCTCCCCTAGTAATAAATTGTACCTTTTAATACCCTGACATTATATTTGGGCCTAATTAGATGGTATAAAGATAGTCAAGAAATATACCATCAGGGGATCACAGGGACCATGGAAAAATCTCACAGATCAGTCTAAAAGAGATAATACAAATTTTTTAAAGGTGTTTTATTTATTTGAGAGAAAGAGAAGAAGATCAGGATCAGCAGAGAAAAAGAGCAAATGGGTACACCAGGGCCTCCAGCCAATGCAAATGAACTCCAGATGCATACACCACCTTGTACATCTGGCTTACATGGGTCCTGGGGAATTGAACCCAGGTTCTTAGGCTTTGCAGGCAAATGCCTTAACTGCTAAGCCATTTCACCAGCCCCTAAATTTTGCTATCTCTAAGACTACAGCCCACCCTGTACATTCAGGACAATACTCTTGTACCAAACTTAAAAAAGGGAGTCCCCCTTGGACTGGAGAAATGGCTCAGTGATTAAGGAACTTGCATAGAAAGCCCAAGGACCCAGGTTTGATTCCCCAGGACGGACGTAAGCCAGATGCACAAGGTGGTGCATGCGTCTGGAGTTTGTATGCAGTGGCTGGTGGCACTAGCATGCTCACTTTCTTTCTGTATCTGCCTCTCTCTCTCAAATAAATAAGTAAAGTAAAATAAAATAAAAAAATAAAATAAAATAAAATAAATTATAAAAGAGCCTCTACAGATACTGTCTACTCAAAGGCTACCCTGAACATAAGCATATCTACCAGCCCTATGGAGTCCTTAAATACTCAAAACTTCTGGGTTCAATTGGCTGTTGATACCATGAACAAACATTCTTTTTACAGTCTACCAACTATTAGATAATAATCTCATGGGTCTATCTGTTAAGTATAATGAATATGTTAATGTCATTGGATATAGAATTACCAAACAAGACCATCTTGTGCTCTGTACAGATTCAGCCCTCCCAGTCACCCTAGTTGTCCAACAACATTGCCTATGCATCAACTGTATCCCCCCTTGAGCACCTCTTAAACCATCTCAACCACTTCCTAATTGTTCTATTGAACAGAACATCTCCCTGCCAACTGACAAATGGATGCCCATGGGATGGGTCTTCCTCTGCAATAAAATGGCCTTTCAAGCCCTGCCTGCTAACTTCTCTGGAATCTGCTCCATTAGACAGACCCTCCCCTTATTGCTATTCCTAAAACCTCGTCACTGGAATACTTGGAGTCTGCCCTTCAAGTGTGATAATAATTTAATCCTCCTGGAC
The DNA here is from genome assembly GCA_036365145.1 of Orientallactaga sibirica. Classification (NCBI taxonomy): domain Eukaryota; kingdom Metazoa; phylum Chordata; class Mammalia; order Rodentia; family Dipodidae; genus Orientallactaga; species Orientallactaga sibirica. The sequence continues at coordinate 28,499 of JAEOAD010001329.1, forward strand.
TGCAAGCAGGTAGTGGTCACAACAGCATTTTCCTGCTCATTCCAGGCCTTGTGATAGGAATACAGAGGGAAGTGTCTAAGTTGGCCTGCATCCTTAGCTGATCTCACAAGAGTTCTGTCAGAAATTAACCAAGAAATGAAAGAACTTCGAACCTCAATATTACAAAATAAAGCCATTATTGTTTTTTTTTTATTTTTTTATTATTGAAGCATCATATTAGCTGTCAGCAATTCCCTGCAATGTGTTGCTTCAATATTACAGACAACTCCAATATTATTCAACAATGGATAGACAAAATAAGAGATTAACAAAATCTATGAGAGCAACTTTTGGTCAGGTTTAGGAAAATGGTTTCCATGGTTATGCTCTTTACTGGGTCCTTAGATGAGTATTCTTCTCATCATAATCATAGCTCCCTGTCTGGCCAACTGTGTACTCTGACTCATAAAACAAGAAATCAATTCTGTAAAAATGATGTACTTTAACACTCCTTACAACCCCATGCTCATGACAAGTTACCCATAATAATCTGTTCTTGCCCCCTGTCCTTCTTACAGAGATGACAGTGAAAAGGAAAACAAAAGGGAGGGAAACCAGACAGCAGACATCAGACAGCCAGGGCATCCCAAGCTAAAAGGAGAAACCATGCCTAAATCTGAAATAAATGTATGATTTTCTTGATCTATATGACCTACCAAAATTAAATCAGGATGAGATAAACCACTTACATGGAAAACAGAAAAAGAAACAAACAGGGCAGAGGCTGTGGTTCAGTCCACAGAGGGCTTGCCTAACATGCATGAGCCATGAGTTCAATACCCAGTAATTAAATAAACAGGAAGTGCTGTTACCTTCCTCTAATCCCAGCAATAAGGAGGTGATGACAGGAGAAAGAAAAGTTCAAGGCAGGGTTGGAGACATGGCTTAGCAGTTAAGGTGGTTGCCTGCAAAGCCAAATAACCCAGGTTCAATCGCCCAGGTCCCACATAAAGCCAAGTGCACAAGGTGGCACATGTATCTGGTGTTCATTTGCAGTGGCAAGAGGCACTAGTGCACCATTCACCCATATCTTTCTGTATCTCTCTTTACCTCCCTCCCCCATTCTTTCTCCCAAATAAATAAATAAATATTTAGAAAATAAAGTTCAAGGCAATCTTTGGCTACATAGTGAGGTTGAGGCCGACTGTCCCAAAAAAAAAAGAAATGATAAACAGAACACCCCAAAATTCTGCTTGCTTTGCAAAAGCAAGTGCATCATTCCTCTAAATGGCATGTGGGTCCCAACCTCAATGTGTGGGAGGTGAAGGGAATTAAGGCAGGAAGGGAGGCAGCGGTGAAGAGGCCTAACTCTTTCAAGGAGCTCCACTGTGAAGAACTGCAGCCATCACAGGTGAGAGCCTGTTTCATGCAGAAGGGAAGGATTCTGCACAGCGGCAGAGGCTGAGGACTGGGCAGAAAGGGTCTAAGGTAATGACAGTCACTGAGAAGGTGTAAGGATGTTCTCTTGAAATTACCAGAAGGAATTTTCAAAGATGTCTTTTCTTGAGACCAGAGGAAAAAAAAGAAATAGTGGAAATCATTCAAAATAAGTTCACAGACTTGTGAAGTGATGGTAATTCAGGCTGACAGTTTAAAGCAAGAGGTGAGAAAAAAAAGTGTGGTAAAGGGCCTGAGAGAGGAGTGAAGCTTGGAGAAAACCTTAGTGTGGACAGCTGTCCTCCATACAAGGAAGAACCACTGTCCTTTGAACTATCAATGACTGTGGCCTGTAACTTTCCATCATGGAGGAGAGGAGGTTCACGCAGCTCTCCACCTCTTCATGGATTCAGTTACTGTAACTAGAGGACAGGGCTCACAAAGCCCCACCCCAGCATTTATATACAGTTTAAGTATGAGGAATGAAGAAGTAGCTTAGAGATTATGTGCACTTTCTCTACAAACATGAGGACACAGGATGGCCAGATCCCACATTAACAACTGGGAAAGTCCATGAACACCTGTAAGCCCAGGCCCATGAAGGAGAGCACAGATCAGAGATTCCCCCTGGGCTCATGGAAAAGCACCTATTTTTCACGAGAATCCAGTTCAAAATGAGACCATGAGACAGAATGATGAAGTGGGACATTGTTTTCTGCTCTTGGTAACAAAGAAGAGTGGGAACTGCAGCAGGGAAGAGCATAATACCGCATAAGAGAACCCACCTAACTGTGGGCAGCCCCATCACATGGGCTTCGTGCATGTGAGTCAAGCACTCTACCATCTGAGCCACATCCCAAACCTTCCTTACCTGTAAAAGCAAGGATGATTATGTACAGATTATACTGTCAAATCATACATGCTCAAAACATGCACTCTTCCTCCCTGGCACTCTTCTCTTACTTAGGTTCTTTCCCTCAATCCTCCACCCTCCCTGGCAGGTCTGTGAACGGTCCTGCACCAACACTGCACTCTGCAGGCTGCCTCTCATGGCTCCTATGAATGATATGCATGCGTGATACCTGCTACTGTGGTGGTAAATACAAATTATTGTACACATATTGGAACTTCAAATACATTCTTCAGCACTAGTTGTGTCCATTTTGTCAGTAAAAACTGAAACCATGGGTGGAGCAATGGCTTAGCAGTTAAGGCACTTGACTGCAAAGTCAAAGGACCCAGGTTCAATTCCACAGAACCCATGTAATCCAGATGCACAAGGCAGCACATGTATCTGGAGTTCATTTGCAGTGGCTGGGGACCCTGGCATGTCCATATTCTCATATTCTCTCTCTCTCTCTCTCTCAAATAAATTTTAAAAATAAAAAAAAAAACCTGAACCCATTATTAAAAAAAAAAAGAGACAAAAGAAAAATAGAAAAATGGTCATGCGTGTTGGCACATGGCTTTAATTCCAGCAATTGGGAGACTAAAATAGGAGATCGCTGTGAGTTCAAGGCTGGCCTGAGACTACATAGTGAATTCTAGGCCAGCCTGGGCTAGAGCAAGACTCTACCTTGAAAAACAAACATAAATGAGTAAATAAATAAATTGTTGACAAGGATGTGGAGAAATTGTACATTTGTACAGTTCCTGTTTGGGAAGCTGAGAAAAGCTCAGGAGATAGATGGTTATGATGCTTACATATTTCAAGCCCCAGAAGTTTCTGCTTAAAATTGTTTAAAGGATAAGTTTGATATTATGTGTTTTTTTAACATACTGACATAAACTAAAGTACATATTAAACTATCCTAAACATTACATTCAATGACTAGACACCATCATGTATAAGAATATATATAATATATATAATGGGGCTGGAGAGATGGCTTCCAATTAAGGTGCTTTCCTGTGAAGCCTAAAGACCCAGTTTCATGTCCCCAATATCCACATAAGCCAGATACACAAGGTGGCTGTTTTAGTCAGTCAGGTTGCCTTCTGGAGAGAGAGTGCATGGAGGCCAGCAGCACAAGGCTGGGTGCGTACACAGAACATGAAGTGTTCTGACATTATTACTCCCTGCACACGGGGCTCAGCTGTGAGGGAGACCAAAGGTGTGCACCAAGCGCTGCAGGCAAGAAAGACAAGGGAATAGTCTCCTCCTCCCCTTAGTCCTGGGCAATGTCCTGTAAAAATATACACATCTCCATAGCACAGCCAAACTATCATTGCTTCAACTTCTGCAGAGATGTGAGCAAATATTTATTCACCCCAAATAAGGTGCCAATGACAGACCAAAGAAATAATGCCATTTAAGTCCAGCCCAGTGAATCAGTGAGTATATTGAGGTTATTTAGAGGAATATGGATGAGGAGATATTTACAGGCACATGGATGACTGGAAAGTACCTGCATCGGTAAAAGTTCCACCTCCCATGGGTGACAACTCATGAAAGCTGTATCCCTGGAGATGCTTGTAAAATGTGAAGGGGGCTTGACCGTTTGGAATGTCTCCTCTTCCCAGAAATTGTTACTGTTTATATAACCTTGTGGAGGGAGCTTGCGAAGCTTGTGAATTTTAGGACCTTTCTGACATTTGCAGGTTTTGTCCACTTCCTGAGCATGGTTTCTCTAACTTCCTGAGTCTTACAGAGATTCCTGTGTGGTGGGGAAGAGCTCTCTGAACCTCTGTTTTTGGGTACACATAGTAATTACACCCATGAATTCACAGCAGCTTAAATTTCCTGCGAAGACTGAGCCTGTCAATACATCACCTTCTCCCTTCTCCCTTAGCCTCCCTTAGCCCACGCACATGGAATTATAACCAGTCAGGAGTGCACAAGTACTATATCGTTCAAATTAGCCAATTATATTAGAGGTCTCTGTTTAGCTGTCTCTAAAAGAGCCAGAGAGCTTATCTCGGGGTTGCCATCTAGTGCAAATGGTGGATCCCCATGCTGGACTTCTCTGCACAATAAACGATCTATGTTTTTACATGCTATATGAGTCTGAGTCTCCCTTCAGCGATTTTCAGACCCTAACATTCCCAGGCCTTCAGCTCTCAGATTTGTCTCAGAATAAAGTATTCATTATGCACTTGATGTAAGAACACCACAATATATAAAAAAACAAATGAAAATGAAAAATCAGCACATATTCTCCCCTGAGAGTTTCAGGTTCTTTCACATGTCCATACCACTGCACTTGACATTCTCTTCACCCTACTGACAGTTTGAGTCAGATAGACTTAGTTTTGAAAATGACATGCAAACTGCAGGGTGCTTAGCAACATCCCTGTACCCACCCACAAGGTCAGGTGCAGCACTGTATGCCCCACCCTCAATTAAATAATAAAAATGACCCTGACATCACAAAATATCTGTTGAATGGATAAAACAAACTCATTCCTCCTGAGATCAACACCAGCAACACAGTCTGTACCATTTTTCTGGCATTACCAGACAAGTTCAGGGAGAAGCACAGGGGCTACGTGGAAATTGGAGACATGCTGTGAATTTGGTTTAATTCTGTCAGGAAAGGAGCTGGAGAACTGCAAGTGGCCACCAAGTGAACAACTGAAAGACAGGTCCGAGCCTCAATGTGATGAAACAGGCAAGAAAACACAGGCCAGAGTGAGAAGAATATCAGGGCTCAGAGTGGGCTGGACTACCCACTTTCTCACATCATACTGATAAGAGTAATAAAGGGAAAACAGAGTCATGGTTTAGATAAACTTTTGATCTAGTTATAATCTAAACAGAGATTTAGAGGAATGCAAGAGCTACTGGCTTTGGTGTATATGAACCCCTCACTACATGGAGAGAAGAGCCCATAAGTCCACAAGGAGACATAGAGAACCATTAACACCTTAAATCTCAGAGTCATGACTGATTACTCAACCAAAAAAATTTTGAAATGATTGCCTTTCCTCCCCTCCTATATTGACTGTTAGCTATAGATGAAATATAAGAAGATCTCTAAGAATCCTTTCTTATACCAAATTTCCAGCTCTCTTAATAGAGCACAGATTTAATGTTGAATTCCTGTCTTTGCTCACTTGCCTCTGAAAGTACAAGTATCAAGGACTGAATTCTGGTTTCAGAAACACAGGGTGACTGGTACAGATGACAGTTGTGGGAAGAAAAGTCAGGAGATTGTGAAGTCACCAGTCAGTGGGGTGAGAGGGAAATGATGGAACACAGACTTCACAAAGCCAATGTCTCATGCATTAGACCCTCAAGAGATAGATGCATCAGAGCCCTGAGCATTGTCCCTGCTTCTCAAGCAGTGTGAGCTTGGCTTCCTGCTTATTAACCTGGTTTACTCCTTCCTCCCCATCACCATGATGACCAGACACAGTTCTGAGAACCAACCCAGCCCAATTTCCAGAATGGGGAAGGTGGGTTGAGAATGGTCACTCATCCTGCACAAGGCATGTGCCTCTCCTCCCTATAAGGAAGCCCACACCCACCTACTTCTATCCTGGTGGTCTGAATTCCACACACTCCATGTCCTAGTCTTGTCTTTGCAGATCCTATTGCTAACTCAGAGTGCCATCTCGAGAGTATAAACTCAGGGCCCAGCTTCTCAGGATGTCCTCACTGTGAGAAATGGGGTGATGGGTTTGTTTATCTTTGGAGCTCTACCCACCGACTGTCTCCTTTCTCCTCTCCAGGGGCTGGAAGCCACATCATACATATGATCTTCATGTAGGTCCTAGGGCACCCTGCCTGTTGCCTCATATTTGGGCTGCGTGATTCAGGCCACCTTGTTTACTATATCACAGAAAACATCCTTGTTCAGGGAGGTTTGATATGTGCCATTTCAGGAAGGTCAGTACATCTCACACCCACATATCAAATGAAGGATCTAAGGAGATTGTTAAGGGTATTTCCTTGCAAACTTAACAGCTCCTGTTCAATTCCCCACCATCCACATAAAGGCACGTGCACACAGCATACCCACTCCAAGTCAATGAGAAGTGGAGGCAGGAGAATGCAGAAGCTTGCAGGCCAGCGAGAATGGTGCCCATGAAGCAGATAAAACAGACAGACAGCACACCCAGTAAAACAAGTGAAGCCCTGTGTCAAGCAAAGTGGAAGTTGTCCTCAGACCTCCACATGTACTCTGTGGCATGCACATGCTAATTCACACAGAAGATACTTGAATCACATCACTTCTCTCTTTAATGGCATCTTCTAAATTCCTATACACACTAAGTAACACACATTAACCAACCAATCTGAAGATCTCATCCAAATAACAGGTAGTCATCTCTGTTCCTGGAATACTCTGAGCTTCCTTTCCATTCAGTAACTAACCTAGTCTTCCGTTCATGAAGTGTCAGGATTTTCCTGACACCAGCCTGCCCCTCCCAAACTGTCATTTCTTCACAGGTCTAGTGACTCTCTAACAATTTCTACCTGCCTATCACCATGGTGCCTTAGGTAAACACCTTTTCCCAAATTACACTGAGTTTCTTGAACTTAGGACATTCTCAGTTTAATTAATCACCTCAGTAGTGTTGGATATTTTTTTCTACACCACAAAGGCTTTTAAAATTTTGGGTTAAGGACAAAGGCTAGTAAAGCCAAGACTTCGCTTATTCTCCTTCCTGCTTTTCCTTCTAGTATTTAGTACCTAACACTGTTGGTTTTTACTTTCTGTCCATATACACAGGAAAATGATGGCAATGTCTGTAAGCACACCACACTGAGGTTAGAAAATCAGCATGGAGAGGTGAAGACACTTGTGGGTGGCACTGCTGGCTTTGGTCTGAAGCCAGGCCTATCACCAGGGGTCCTCACAGTGCCACCAGGGAGTCCATGTGGCCCCTCTACTTGGCCTGACTCCCTACCTGATGCTGAGAGAGGTCTGACTTGCAAGCAGATCACCATGGTCGCCTCCTCCATCACCATCTCACCAGACACAGGATCAGGAAAATGAACTGTGCTACTACCTCTTCACCATCTGCACCTCCCTTCCTTTAAGTTTACAATTTCCCCATGCTCTGGTAGAGCTGCAGCATTGTGACGTCATGGGCTGTTCCACCTGCCAGGGCATGGGGGGGGGGCAGAGCCATCCACCATTCCTGACAGGAGGGTGGCTTGCAGAGAGGAGTGGGATGCAGCTGTACTGAAGAAGAAACTTTGCATCTCACAGGGATTTTTCCTCCCACCTACCCATAGAGCACATGCAGGACACCTGGGGCCTGAGGGCCTCATGGGATAAGGGGACTCCTGGCCAAAAGATTCCACAGGCCCACTGTGTGTGGTTGACAACACTATGGTCAATCCACAGGGATTGACTGCACTCAGGCCTGGGTTCTGCAGCCTGCCCTGCTTCCATTGTTCTTCCTTCCTTTCTTCCTCCCTTTCTTGTCTTCCATTTACCCTCTTTTCTCCCTTCCTTCTTTCTTTCTCCCCCACTCTCCTTCCTTCCTTCCTTTCCTCTCTCCCTGCTTCCTTGTTTCCCTCCCTCACTCCCTCCTTCCTTCTTTCCATTCTTATTTCCCCTTTTCCTTCCCTCCTTTTATTCTCCTCCCTTTTCCCTCTTTTTTCCTTCTTTCCTTTCCTTTCCTTTCCTACTTTTCCTTCCCATCTTCATTCCTTCTTTCTATTCTTCACCTTTCCCCTTTTTTTTCTACCTTCCTTCCTTTTCTTCTTTCTTTCTTCTTCCCATTTGTCTCCCTTTCTCCTTTTTCCCTCTTTCCTTTTTGCCCCCATTTTCCCTCCCTGTCTCCCTTTCCTCTTTCCTTTCCTTCCTCCCTTTATCTCCTCCTCTCCTTTCCTTTTTGCTCTTCTGTTTTGAGACAGGCTCTATATGGTCCAGACTTTCCCTCAACCCTTGAAGCTCCTAACTCAGCCTCCCACTGAGTGGGTAGTGCACCAGCACCCAGATGTTTTGGGAGGGGGGTATGTGTATGCGTGTGTGTGTGTGTGTGTGTGTGTGTGTGTGTGTGTGTGTGTGTTTGTGTTTGTGTGGACTCATGTTCCAGGGCGGTGCGCTGCTGGAGCTGGGTGTGGGCCTGGCCAGCCTTTGCCTGGCTTTTTGCAGCACCTCCGGGGAGCCCCGTGACCCCGGCCCAGCGCGATCCTCCTACCTGCTGCCGATCGCTCTCACTCCCCCAGACTCGCCATGGCCGCCTCCTCCGCCATCCCGCAGGATGGAGGCTCCGGAAAATGAACTCCGCTGCTTCCTCCGCACTGCTCACGCCGACCGCCTTTCAGTTTACAATCTGCTGAGCGGTTTCCCTGGCACACAGACACAACACCGCCACCGCCACAGCCACCTCCTCTGCCCTGCTGAGCTGCTGGAGAGAGGCTCAGGAGAATGAACTCTGCTGCTCCCGCCTTTTGAAAGTTTATAACTGCGCTAAGGACGCTCTGGGTGAGGCGCAGCATTGTGACGTCACGGGCAGTTCCACCTGCCTACAACGCGGGGAGGCTGGAGCCGCCCACAGGTCAGGAGGAGGGCGGCTGGCAGGAGATGAGTGGGCTGCAGCTGTATTGGAGCAGGGACTTTGCAGCCTAATAGAGCTTGTGCCTCTCCCCCCCAAACACTCAGAGAGCAGATGCAGGGGCTCCTGAGACCTGAGGTGCAGCTGTGTGTACTGACAGACCACCAGCTTCCACCAACCCAAGGTTTAACAATGTCATCAGATAGCATGTGAAGACTATGGTGGAGATTCCCTGCTTTGCTAAAACCTGCCTACCTGATGGTCAACCAATGTATTTGAAAAGTACCTTGATTTATGATCTGACTTATGTAACTATGAAAACTTCATGAAACTGTTAAAACATTTGGACAGGGAATTTTGGGTAACATAAATCTGTGTTCCTGGGCCATGGTCACTCACATTTGGCCCTAGACTAAACTATGTCTAATCCCCTTTGAGGTGAGAGCTGTGTCTTTTGATGGACACTGGGGTGCAGCTGTGCTGAAGCAGGGACTTTGCAGTTCACAGAGCTTGTGTCCCACCCTGCACATACCCAGAGAGCAGATGCAGGGGTTCCTGGTACCTAGGGTGCAGCTATAATAAAGCAGAAACTTTGCAGCTCACAGGTTACCCAGAGAACAGGTGTGGGGACTCCTGGGGCCTGAGGAGGCCTGGTGTGATGGTGTGATTTGTGGGGCCAGAAGATCCCATAAGGCCTACTGTGTGTGCATGAAACACTATGGTCAGTCCACAGGGATTGACTGTGCTCAGGCCAGGGATCTGCAGACCTGCCCCCTCCTTGTCCTTCCTTCCTTCCTTCCTTCCTTCCCTTCCTTTTCCTTCCTTCCTTCCTTCCTTCCTTCCTTCCTTTCATTCTTCTTTCCCTCTTTTTTCTGCCATTCTTTCTTCTCTCCCTTACTCCCTCCTTCCTTTCTCTACTTCTTTCCATTTTCATTTCTCCTCTCTTTTTCACCCTTTCATCCTGCCACTCATCATCTTTCCCCCTTTTTCTCCCTTTCTTTCTATTCTTCTCCTCCTTTCCCACTCATTTTTTTTCTTCCTTCCTTTCTTCTCTTCCCTTCCCCCTTTTCTTCTTCCCTCCTTTCCTCTTTTCTTCCCTTTCTCCCTTTATCTCTGGCTTGCTGTGAGCTCAAGGCCTGGTGAGGACTCCATCTCATGTCTCCTCTGTGCAGTCGAAATATTGCCTTCCTCCCCTGCAGAGTTTTGGCACACAGGAAAGGCACAAGATAGACAGGAAAAAGCTGGGATGGAGAATGTGTGTGTGTGTGTGTGTGTGTGTGTGTGTGTGTGTGTGTGTGTTGAGAGTGATGAGATGGAAAGCAGCCCTGAGAACAGTAAAATATCTCACCAACAGAAGTGCATCCACAACAGTGTGGAATGTATACTTACATTTATTTACATTATAATTATAATTACAAGAGATGAACCCCACAGGGAAGTTCCTATCTTTATGATGTCTGAAGGATTTATAAATAGTACAGAAGCTTTACAGCACCTAGTGTTGTGGCCTTGGCTGCCCTGTCAGCCCCCTTTCAAAGGAATAGCAGAGACAAAGCACAGTAAAGGTTAATTACAAGTAGCTGGGCACTGCTGCTCCTACCAGGCCCAGGAGTCTGAGGGAAGTGAAGGAGAGGGGAAAGGACTGGGAAGACCACACAGGAGCTTAGGTGGAGGTGAGGAATTTGGGGAAGCCCCTACTGGGGAAACTAGACAGGGCTTGGCCAGGGAAGGTATTGTTCCTGGATGAGAGTGCTGATCTCAGACATTCCTCTCTCACTGTTTAAGGCTGCGGGCTGGAATGATGATTGGAAAAGTCCCTCAGTGGGCTCTGGAGACAATTAACTTGGTGAATGTCCAGTGTGGGGAGGAAAGTGTCTCTTGGACAACAGGATATTTTGTAAGAAACATCTAGAAGTAGGAAGTGAGGATAGAGACATGGGAGGCATAGCTTCATGGGTGGTGTAGGTGAAACCTGGATTCTGAGCAGCTGCTTACAAACTTGAGGTGATCCCAGCTCAGAGCTAAGTCCAGGCAGACAAGGGGGCAAGGGATCTTACTCTTGAGGTCTGTAAATTTGGAGGCAGACATGTCAGGAGGAATGATGTGGGCATGGGCAATGGCAGTGTGGGAAGTGGTCTGGGATACAGGAAGACTTCTTGGAGGAAGGGGGCTGGGGATCTGTGCAGATGGGCACAGTGACACTCACCTGTTATCCCAGCACTCAGGAAGCAGAGACAGGAGGATCATGAGTTCAAAGGCAGCCTGGGATATGTATAGCAAGACCTGGTCCCAAAAAATATTCTTGGGGATGAAGCTCATTGGGTAGTGTTTGCCTTGTAAACCTAAAGACCTCAGTTTGATCCACAGAACCCATATAAAAGAGCCAGGTGTGGTGCTGCAGGCTTGTAATCCTAGCACTGGGGAGGTGAGATAGGAGAGTCCTGAGGCTGAGTGGCCAGCCAGTCTAGACTATTTGGTGAGTTCCAGGCCAGTGAGAGGCCCTATCTCAAAAACTGCCAATGGCATTCCTGGAAATAACACACAAAATTGTCTTTTCATCCCCACTGACTGTGTGCATGTATACTTGCATACACACATGCACTGCACACACATGAAAACATACAAGTACACATCCACACATATATCACATTTTTATTTTCATTTTTAAATTTATTTACAAGCAGACAGAGGTAGAGAGAAGAAGACAGACAGATAGGCTAGGCACTCCAGGCCCCCCCATCCACTACCAATGCATTCCAGACCAGACATTATGTGGATCTCATTTTAGGTGGGTGTGATGGAATCAAACATGGGTTGTTAGGCTTTTCAGGCAAGCACCTTAACCAGTAAGCCATCTCAGCCCAGCCCCTCTATCACATTTTTAACAATAAAGAATCCTTGGGTGAGAGAAAAAGATGTTGGGAGAGAAATCTGGTTAAAGCAGGTTTAGAGTGAGTAGGAGACCCAGGAAGACAAGAAGAGTCAGCCCTGAGATCCTGTCCATGGATGGATCTTGTAGAACAAAAAGCCCAAAGATTATGCTTAGAACAGTCTGGAAACTTTTAGCAGCTGAACAGGCCAGATTCCAGCTGGGCAGAGGGTGGCAGGAGTAGTGACAAAAAAACCCTCCCTAAGGCCCAAGGTCAGAAATAAGCCCATCTGGGCCACAGAGAAAAGTGGCCTGGACTGGGATGAAATGACTGGGCCTGCAGCAGGTACCCAGGCCTGCATGTCGGACACACTGCAGATTTCCTGCCTTGATTGAGAAATGTCCTGACTAATTATCCTGGCTGTGCTGTGGGTGCCAGGAGGGTGGGGCTGTCAGCCAGAATTGTGATGCTTTGAGACTTGAGTCCTGGCTCTGGTTCTGGCTGACCTCTTGAGAAAGTGACAACTGGTCCCCTACAGGTACCAAGCAGAGCCTGGAAGAGAGCAGAAGGTGGAGCCTGCTCCAGTGTCTTCTCAATGTTCAATCAGACTCAGAACCACCAGTTTAACTAGGTTGAGAGGACCTTTGTGGGGATTAACAGAACACATGAAAATTATTGAAGGAGGGCTGGAGAGATGGCTCAGCAGTTAAGGTGCTTGCTTGCAAAGCTTCATGGCCTGGGTTCAATTCCCCAGTATCCATGTAAAGCCAGATGCACAAACTGGTTTGTGTGTCTGGAGTTTGTTGCAGTGGCAAGAAACCCTCATGCATCTGGCTACACTATTCTCTCTCTTCCCTTGCAAATAAATGAATAAAAAATTTCTAAAAGAAATTTTCAAGGAGACCTCAGTGGCTGCACATGTTGTCATCATTTTCCATGGCCATCATGGCATGTCACCTTGCCTGGAGATGTGACTTGCTGACCCCTCTACATATACCTGAGTGTATGTCATGTGACCTCAGGCAAGGCCTTTCCCTCTCTGAGCCTCAGCTTCCCTCTCGGGGTTGGTGTGGTCATGAAATGAGGACTGAGTGTGGAGCCCCAGCATGCTGAATTCCAGTAAGCACTGAGACACAGTAGACCACAGGGCTGGGGTTTGAGGAGCCCCAAATGGGGTTCTTTTGGCAGCAGGTGTCAGGATGAGCACCCTTGGGAAGTGTGTGTGGCCATCTGGACAGGGTAGATCATGGCTGCTCAGGGTTCATGTTTCTGTCAGGACTTCACCATCATGGAGCAGAATCAGGATGGTTTCATTGACAAGGAGGACATGAGGAACAGCTTTACTGCACTGGCTGGATGATGTAGTAATGGGGAGAACTTGGAGCTGGGCAGGGGGAGGTGTTGCAGCAGCCACCAATCAGGAATAGGTGACTGGGGACAAATCAAAGTCAGGGCATTGATTGATGGGCTTGTGAGCTTAGTGTTCTTCTGTGCCCATCATACTCTTGCCCCACTTCTCTTCTCCAGGTTGCATCAATGTCAAAAATGAGGAGTTGGATGCCATGAGAAGGAGGGCCCATCAAGGCCCATCACCATGTTTAGGGAGAAACTTTAGGGGGGTGATGGAGGCTCTCAGGAGGTGGGGGGGCTAGGGGATAGGTAGTAGACATGTCTCCCTATGGGGCCCTGATGTTTACAGAAGCACAGTTGAGAACCTGGTGTGCCTCTCCCCAGACACCATCCCCTGGAGCACACACACCATCCCAGACCCTGCATCAGTTTCCACCTAGGCTCATTACCCACAATCAAGACAGCACCTTCCACTTCCTTCCTATTATGATTCCCCCCTTTTTTTTTTTTTTTTTTGAGGGGTCTCATGCTAGCCCAGGCTGACCTGGAATTCACTGTGTAATCTTAGGCAAGCCTCAAAATCACAGTGACCATCCTACCTCAGCCTCCTGAGTGCTGGCATTAAAGACATGTGCCATCATTCCCAGCTTATTTCCCTCATCTACCTGCCTCTTTTGCCTGTCTGTCCCCTTTGATGGTGAGTGACAGGCAAAGAGCTAAGGGGAAAGTGGTTCTAAAAATACTCACCTTGTCCAATTTTGTAGCCACCACAGTCCCAGTGAAAGGATCAGAGAGCTGCGTTCACGAATAAGGAGTCGGAGCATGCTCAGAGAGGTCATGATGGTTGTTCCAGGTGCTCTGAGAAAAGAATAACTATAATGGGACCACTAACAGTCTTCTGGGACTCAATATCCTGTCTGGGGCTCGAAAATGGGGCCATCTCTGTTCCCTTTCTCTCCTGACTCTGGGGTATCCTCTGCATAGTCATCTCCAAGTTGGAGGCTGCTATGACCGAAAGGAAGGGTCAGACTGGGCTATGCATGTACAGGGAGGTAGCCAGTGTGGTCACGCTCCCCTCAGGCTGCCTCTGACTGGCCCTTGAAATCAAGATCTGGACTCCGACACACTCAGGGTTGATCTTGGGTGTATGAGTTGCTGTTTACACCTTAATATTTCTATAGAGTGTTTGTCTAGAATCTCCCAGAAAGGAGCAGGGGTGTGGCTCAGCAGGACAGCACTTACTGAAATTCCTCCAATGAGAGGCTGAGGTCTGGCTCAGTTATAGAGCTCCTGTCTAGAAAACCCCAGTGTGGGAGTGTGGGATGGCTCAGTGGCAGAGCACTTGCCTTGACTCCTCCACAGAGGAGCTGGGGTGTGGCTCAGTGGAGGAATTTCTGCCTATAATCCCCCACGGAGGAGCTGTGGGCATAGCCTATAAGGAGGCACCTTCTGCTGTAATGTGAATTGAGTACTAGAGGAAAACAGGAATTTAGTTGGGACCCTTTGGGATGCTGATGGGAAGGGAAGAGTGCTTTTTTATCTTTGAAGGCCCTCAGCCTGCTTGGTGAATTGAAAAGTAGAAGCTTAAGGCTCATGATGCATCTGTCAGGCTTTGACTAAGCTGGAGCAGTGACCCAGGGCCTTGGTGGGAACCACAGTACTGCAGCTGCTCTCTAGTTTTCAGGAACACACGACCTAGGAATCCAGCTGAGCTTGTCATGCAAACTTTGTCAGGGCTGTGTGCAATGATGTTGGGAGAGGCTGGCAGCCAGGAGGACAGCAGGCTGGGGTGGGCACTGTCTTTTCCTATAATTGAGATAAGGAAATTTTGCAATGAGATGCTCCACAATGGCAAGCAGACAGTACGCAAGCTATTTTATGACACTCACAGCGCTCAGAGCTGAAGGAGGAGGCAGGGTGTCACTGGCTAAGGTGACTGTTGACAACTGTGCCTGGTCCTCAGGAAGCTGAGGGGCCAGCCACAGTAGTAAGGTCTCTTCACAGAGTGGAATTTTCAGCTAGGTGATGAAAACAGGGATGCTGTGGATTTGAAAGCATTGACCCCACTCATTCCTGATCAGGACCCTTGCACCACTCCAGCTTCACTGCCTTAAAGTCCATGACTCTTCTGCTTGGTCTACCTCGGAGGGCCTGCAGCCCTGGCCCAACTCCACCTGGCCTGAGCTGCAGGGCTGGGGACAGCTTCCTAACACCTGCTCAGAGAAGTCAATGCTGTATCTTCCCAGGTCTCCCAGTCTGATGGGGGACACAGAGGGCCCTGACCCAATGTAATGGGGGAGACACAGAGGAGACCTAGCCAGTCTTGTGGGGAGACATAAAGGACTTTGACTCAGTTTGATGGAAAGACACAGAGAGCTATGACCCGGCCTGGTGGGGGAGACAGGGACAGTCCAAACTCAATCATATGTGAGGATCTGGACACCCTGGATGTCCACAGGGGGTGGTTACATCCCCTTTCTCTTATTAATGTTGCCTCAGTGATAAGTTGAGGTATCATTTCTAGTACCTGGGTGCACTGGGTATGAGGGAACTGAGTGGGAATAATGCCAGCCTGGAGCTGGGCACTCAGATAGGTTCACAGTCCTGATCCATTAGTGTTCATCAAAACCTAAGCAGTGAGCCAGGTGCAGTGGCTCATGTGTGTAATCCCACCACTCGGGAAGTGGATGAGGAATTCAAGGTCATTATTAGCCACATGTTGATTTTGATGTCAGCGAGGGATACATTAGACACTTTGTCAATAAAACCTATCCAAGAAACAAACCCAAACCCGTAGCTATTGGTGGCCATCAGCAGGCTGGTCCTATAAGGTGGGGAAAATAGACCTCTGACCGCATGACTTGGAGGGGCTTCCCAGGTCCACATTGAGTGGTTGTGAAGCAGCATGACCAGGAAAGGGGTCTGGATAGGAGTTGTTAGGTCACCTGCTGTCATCAAAGCTCCCAGGAAACCTTGGGAAAGCCCCTTCTTCTCTCTGGGTCTCAGTTTTCCCAATAATATGAGGAAGATATTGGGCATTAAGGCCCATGGTGGACATCAGAACTTTTTCTCCTTCCTCATTCTCCTTTTGGTCCTCTTCTTGTTGTGTTGAGCATGGAACCCAGTGCCTTGCCCAAATAGTCAAGTATTCTACCATGGCCCAGCCCCTCACAGGGGGATTATAAGCAGGCTGAAACACACCCCCAGCCCCTCATGGATAGATTCTAAGCAAGAGCTCTACAGCTGAGCCATGTCCACAGTATCTCACTGGGGGATTCTAGGAGGTGCTCTGCTACTGAGTCACCCTCAGCCCCTCACTGGAGGATTCTAGCAAGCATGTTAGTGAAGTAGGAATCAGAGCCAGAGAGGCAAACTGAAAGGAACAAAGGTGGGGAGGGGAAATCTGCAATTTCCAGGGGGCTCATGAGTGTCGACATGGAAAAGGACCAGTAGGTCAGCATAGAGACAGAGATGTCGATGGGAGCCAGGCTTAGGGGAGAACAAATCCAGTTGTTAGTAGAATGGATGGAGGCAGGGCTGGGAACAGGAATGACCAGCTTACCTTATGATGTCTTAATTGGATATGGCCATAGCTAGCTGTACTGCAGGCCCTTGGACTGACCATGGAGGTGAAGTCCTGTGACAGTGGTCTATAGTAAGTGTACATGGGGGACTGTTCTACTGGAGCAGAGAGGCCAAGAGCCCAGCGGAAGCCTGCTTTGGACCCTAGAGACTGGTTCAACCCCTGAGCTATGCTCATGACATCCCTTCCTAGGCTCACTGGGCTTTTGGTGACCCTGGCTGGTGATATGTTCCCTCCACACCCAGGGTCACGCTGGTGACCAAGGACAGTGGTGTTTCTGTTCAGGGTTTGAGGATGGCTCCACAGCCTGTCACAGCCTCCACCTATGGGGGAGTGAGAGGAGGCTGGTGGAGCCTGTGGAGGTGGATTGTCTACTTCCTCTTCTATAACATTATCAAAGGCTGTGAGGCAGAGTTCTGGGCCTACAGAGACACTTCCAAGAGCGTCTCAAACTAGAACCACCCAATCTATTAATACGGATCCCTTCTGCATCTTTGGAACCTGGGACACCCACTTGACAATGGCCTAGACCAACTCATCTCTTAGTGTAATGAGAAGGAAATCCATCTATAGGGGATCCATTTGGGAAACAGAAGGTATTTCCCATGGCTGTAGGACCTGACAAACATGGTTGCTGGTTATAGAGGCCAAAAAGAAGACTCTGGTTAAAACAGAATCTGTGCAGTCCCCAATTTGGGGACCCAGAAATCTTGACTTTGCCACAGTAACATAAATAATGGAAAATGTGCATAGGTCCTTAGTGGAACCTGGTACCACTGGCAACAGAGGATACCCCAAATGCACAGGACCCCACTCAGCTCGCTCATCCTGTCTTTATCACTGAGCCTGCTTAAGCCCCACAAATTCCCCATAGTTCCAGGTGACACCAGTCTCCTTCATTCAGGACCCAATGTAGTTCCTAGTTCTGGCTGCTCTGGTAGCTGGAAGCAGATACTTTCCTGGACCCATAGGGACAGATCCCATCCTGCTACATCTTCTGACTGGTACATCATTTAGTCCTCTCTGTCCTCAGTTTCTCTCTTGCTTAAAAGGGATCCCAGTACTCATGTCCCAAAGCTGTGAGAGGCCAATATCTAAGGGGATCCACCACGGAAAGGGGTTTCTATGATGCCTTTAACCTCAAATGGTTTCTTGTAGTCTGGAAACTGCTGTATAGATGTCATTGAAAATGGCAGGGCATCAAGAACAAGGCCTGCTAGTTCAGGCCCGTCATGTGCTCAGGAGGCTGTACATGAAGATGACCAGTTTAAGGCCAACCTGGGATACATAGTGTGACCTAAGGGCAAGGATACAGGTCAGCAGTAAAGAACCTGGGGAAAATCCTACTGTGAGAGGTGGGGTGTTGAGCTGTAGAACATTTTCCTAGCGTGTCTGCAGCCATGGGTTCCATGGGAATCTCAACAATGCCAAAGTCCTGCTGGGGTCTCAAGGTCATTCTATTCAGTCTCTCCCTAATTCTTGAATGAAAGTTGGGGTTCCAAGGGAAGCACCTGGCCTCAGACTGCTGCCTAGCACTCAGCTGCCCTGCCCATTGGGGTTCCCCAGGTCAGGGCTTTTTGACTCCAGCACTCTTCAGAGCCACATGCTCTGAGTTTGCCATAGAGTTTGGGGGCTGAAGCAAAAATAAAAACCACAAAGATGTACGTTTAGGTGATGTTTGTGTGAGTAACACTCCAGTTTAGAGGATAGGAAACTCTCCTATCCATGTTGATTTTTCCATAACTCTTGTTTCTCTGGCTTTGTTCAGCTATTCCTGATGAGGAGGTGTGTAGAACTAATTAACAAGTTTAATACTCCACAGGCAGACACCAAGACCTTAATTTATGGTTTTATTGAGCACCTAGCACATATGAAAGCTTGTGCCAGTCTCAGAGATGACAAGATGGCACAGGCCTGTCCATAGGCAGAAGGGGTCATGTGGACTGCAAGTAGGGAAGAGGGATAGAGGGTGCAGAAACCAGGGGAGAAGATCAGTGTGGAGGAGGGTAGAGCAATTCAGAGAAACTGATCAGAGACAGCTGGGCAGGGGCAGGTTTTGTAAGGAGAAGAGATGAATTCAAGGTACATTTAAAGGGGAAGCAAAGATTTCTTTACCAGCACAGGCAAGGAATCTAAGGTCAAATACATAGGACTAAATTGGACTATCCTAATTAAAACTGTCCATCAAAATATACAATTGAGACTATGGAAAGACAAGACGTGGGATGGGAGAAAATATTACATACACAGTGATTTTTGTCAAAGGCTCTTTATACAGAAATATATATTTCTTTTATTCTTGCTTTTTAAAAAATTCCTATTTAAATTTATTTTTTAATGACAACTTCCTAAATTGCAGACCAAATCCCATGGTACTTCACTTCCTCCCCCTGCCAAGTTTCCCCTTTGAAACTCCACTCTCCATCACATCCCCTCCCTCTCTCAATCAGTCTCTCTTTTAATTATGATGGTCTTGTGTAGGTAGTTTCAAGCACTGCGAGGTCATGGACATCCAGGCCATTTTGTTTCTGGTGGAGCATGCTGTGAGGAGTCCTACCCTTCCTTTGGCTCTTACATTCTTTCCATACCTCATCCACAATGGACGCTGCAAAAATATATATTTCTGCATGTTAATAATGGAAGTATGTTAATCACATTTTCCCACTTGAAAGTCATTTAACTGAACAAGCAATATTTTGGAAGAACTATTTATTTTTCTTTTGGCTTACAGTTTCAGAAATTTTCAGTCCATAGTCAGCTGACCCCATTGCTTTGGGTCTGTGGAGAAGCAGAGTATTGTGGTGGCAGAAAACCAGGGCAGAGCAAAGCGGTTAACGTCTTAGCAGTCAGGAAACAGGAAGCCAGAAAGAGGAACATGTGGAGCCAATATGTCCCTTCAATGACAGGATCCCATAGAACACCTTTCTCAAATCTGGCCCTATCTTCCAGGGTTTCTAACATGAGGCCAGCCTAGGATACATAGTGGAATACTGTATAATAACAAACCAAGCCTTTAATCCCAGAAATCAGGACTCAGGGATAAGAGGATCCCTTTGAGTGTGAGGTCAGCCTGAGAGTACACAGTGAACTCCAGGTCAGCTGGGCTAGAGAGAGGTCCTATGTCAAAAATTAAATCAAAACAATACAGTGACTTGGGAGACTGATCAGTGGTTAAAGACACCTGTTTGTAGAACCTTCCAACCTGGTTCAACTCCTCAGCACCCAGATAAAGTCAGATGAACATTTTTTTGCAGTATCATGAGACACTGGTGTGCTCATACTCACACGAACACATAATTACTTAAATAAATACAAAACAAAAATTAAACATTTTTAAATACTAAAAACAATATGAAAGAAAAAATGAAATAAAGGAGGAGTAGAGAAAGGGGAGTTAGGAAAGGGGAGGGAGCAAAAGTGTGAAGGAGGGAGGAGAAGAATGACACATTTGAGGTAGGGCGAACTGCAGTTGGCATTTTTTTCCCTCAGGGAAGGCAGGAGCAAGGCCCCTTGATCACATCAGGATCACATCAGCATCACAACTGAGCCATCCACAGCAGAAGAGGATTCTAGAACTCTACCTACACTGAAGGCCTGCCTTTCTCTTCTTCTAAGACTGTCTTTCCTAAAAAATGAGTTGCACTGAGCCCTGTATATGCCCCTGAGAACTTACTAGACTAGTTTTTGTCCAACAGAACCAGGCAGAGACAAGACATCTCAGGCCATGGCCACCTGCTTGCCTGAGGTGCCTGGCTTCATGATAGCTGGGCCTGCCAACCCAGGGGTCTGACTCCTCCTGGGAATATGGCACTGAGAGTGCTGGGGATGTAGCTCACTTATAGAACACTTGCTAAAATTCAGTCAGTGAGGGGCTGAGTGTGTGACTCAGCAGTAGAGCACTAGCCTAGAATCCCCCAGTGAGGGGCTGGGGCATGGCTCTTTGGTAGAGTACGTGACTAGCATGCTTGTATCACACCAGAAATGGCTAAGTCTTTACCTGGGATCCAGATGCTCCTGGACAACTGTGTGGTCCTGGGTTTACCTATAGACAGAGTCACCAATGGTCACATGAAGCCAGAAAAGCTCACTGCCCTCTGCCAGCTGTGGAGATGGACATTTCCAGCCAGTTGTCCTTGCCTCTGTCCTGGGTCTGTCCTCATAAGTGGTGAATGGAGGTTTGTTGAATGAACTTCAGGTAAGAGGGGAAGCACACTGTGGACATTTGAACATATGTCGCCCATAGACTCAAGTGTTTTACTAAAGCTTGTAACGTGGGTACTGAGAGGATGTCACTGGGTGCAGAGCCTGGGATCCAGGACAAAGGTATGTTTTGGGACAGATCTGAATTCCAGCCCAAAGGTATGCAGAGAGTTTTCAGCTCTGGTGAGGTGTCTGCTTGCTGGTGGTGGTTTCTCTCTCTCTGCTTGGATTTATGAATGGGAGCTAGCTTCTTCCACTGTGGGTAGAACTTCCTATGGATCTGTAAGCTTTAAATAAATCCCTGCCTCATACAAACTGTGTCTGTCTTGGATGTTCATCCCAGCAATGTGAACGTGTCTCCTCTATACACATTCTCCAGTCATTCCCATCCTAGTGTCTGGAGACACGATTCCATCCACTCTGACTACACATTTATTTGCATGTCTCATCTACACAGTCAATCCAATCCTGGGTCCCAGAGACCAGACAGAAAGCTAGTCTTGAAAGTTCTCAGCCTAGTCTATCAGCCCCTTGCCCATCTGGGAATCCAGAACTAGACTTCCTGAGACGCTCCTACACTATTGCCTTGGTTACCATGACCATATGCTCACCCTGCGGCCACCATGATTGCACTTTGAGAAACACACCCCACTATGAACCTCTCAGGTCTCTCCAACTGTTCAGTCAAACCCTCTTTGCCCTCAGATACCTTGATAGAAAGTTCCTCCAGTGCAGTTCCTTCTCTTGCAGGTTCCATACCCACCTGAGTCCCTTCTTGTTGCTCTTTCTTGTTGCTTTTAGGTGCACCTTCTCCTATAGGAAGCCCTCCAGGATTTCTCCCTCTCCTCCTTCACAAATACATGGACCAGCCACTGCCAATGGTTCATATGCATTTCCTCACTGTCTTCTCCATAGACCAGGGAGGGATGGAGAGGGAATTGGGATGGGTCTCATGTGCTTTTGTCCTCCTGCCTCAATGCAGATCTGTGCCTCACAGGCTGTAGGAAGATGGCTGGGTTGTACTATGTAGTGACTTCTAGGGACCAAATATGATGTGTTGATCTAGTTATAAAACAAACACCCTGCCTTCACGGCAAGTATGTTTGAGATGTACCATGTGATCTGGGTAGCCTAGTAACCCATAAATTTACTTTCTCACCTTCCTCAAATGTCACCTTTTGGATGAGCTCCACCCCAGTTCCTTTCAAGCTCTGACTTCTAATGTGGATTTTGCCATTTTTACAGAAGAGACCTCTTTCTGCCATGCTAGGGATGGAATCTAGGCCCCTGACCCTCCTTAGGGGATTCTAGGCAGGTGCTACACCACTGTGAGACACCTCCAGCCCCTCAATGGCAGATTTTAGCAGGTGCTGTAAGACTGAACCACATCCCAGCCCCTCACTGGGGGATTCTAGTCAAGTGCTCTCCCACACAGCCACACCTCTAGCTCCTCAGTGGCAGGTTTTAGGCAGGTGCTTTGACAACTGACCCATGCCCCCAGCCCTTCATTGGGGGATTCTAGTCAAATGTTCTATCACTGAGCTGCATGTCCAACCCTTCACTGCAAGATTCTAGACAAATACTCTACCACTGAGCTATGCCATAGTTCCTCACTGATCATAGGCAGGTGCTCTACCACACATCCATGCCCTTTGCCTTTCATTGGAGGGTTTTTGTCAGGAGCTCTAGCACTGAGGTCCATCACAGCCCTCCTATTACTTTTACAAGTAAATACTTTATCCACTGATTCATCTCACCAGCCCACCATCTGATACTTTCATTTGGAAACAGTCTCACTAAGTTACACAGGCTCCTCTTGAACTTGATCTGCAATCCAGACAGACCTTGAACTTTCAATCCTCTTGATTCAATCTCCTGAATAGCTGTGATGCCAAGCTGCATGCCCAGATTGAAAGTGTCTTACTATTGAAATTTGGGTTTGAATATAAGGGTGACAGGAAGTTCACAGGAATCTGAGGCACTGCCCAGTAAATGCCCAGAGGATGTTTGTTAAGTGCACAGAAGATTGACTGAGAGAATTCAAAGTCAGGCCTGAGTGCTGGCACAGCCTCCTGGGGTGTGACATATATGATCTGGCTGCAAAATTGGGCCTCTTTCTCTTCCTGTGGCTGCCCCATGCTTCCGGCTTGTCTAGGAAATCCTATGGACATCTGTTACTGGAGGGAACACAGGGATGTCCTGTGGCTGCTTTCCTTGGATGTCAGTATTTTTCCAGCAGAACCACTCAAGGTTTCTGAGTCTGGTTCATTAGGAGACCTCAGCACAGGTTGAGCAGATCCAGGCCCCTCAAGAGGCCACACACTCCAAAAATGGCTTCAAGCTTCCTCATAAGCCTTGGGCGCAGTCTAAGCCCTAGGGATCCTCATCCACTGACGTGCATGGCCAGTGGACTTTGGAATCCTGGGATGACAGCTAACACTGTGACCACAATAGCAGGTACCAGCTGAGCGTCTCCATCTGCAGAAAGAGACTAGTGGTCAGTGATCTGGTGGGACGGAAGGCAGACATGCCTGGAGCCTAGGACTGAACCAGTCCCTCCCACCACTCCCTGATTTTCAGCAGCCCAGGCTGCCATGGCTTCCACTGCTCACAAGTCAGGTTGGAACATTTCTCAGTGTGCTGACTCAGGATGTAGGCTTGTTGCCACCTAGGGCCACTACATGATCCCAAACATCACTTTCATTATCTATATCCGGGGGCATCCTTGGGAGGAAGCTCAGGCTGTAACAGTAAAGTTAGCACCAGCCCTGATGCCTGCCCTGAGTGATCCTTGCACCCTCTAGGGCAGCATGACCCTCATCCTGCCTGGAGACGAGCCCTCCTCCTGGACGCATGCACCAGTCAGGGGCTGTGTGATTCAATCCCCATAGCAGCTTCCTCAGGAAGTGTGGCCAGTCTGTATTACAGATGAGAAACTGAGTTGAGATACAGACAGGTCGGAGTTCTGAGTGCTGAGGTGAGGGCTGTGCTGCTGGGAAAAGGGGTGAAGGAGGCTGAGTAGGAGGGGCCAACTGACAACAGGTAGTCCACACCTATAGACTCCTATCAGATTTAAGTATTACTATTTTTTGAGGCAGTGTCTCACTCTAGCTCAGGATGGCCTGTAGCATACACTGTAGCCCAAGCTGTCCTCAAACTCATATCTGTATTTATGGAGGCCATAGGTCAACACTGGGTGTCTTTTTCTATCCCTCTTCAACTATTTTATTTTATTTTATTTTATTTTATTTTATTTTATTTTATTTTATTTTATAGAGGCAGATAGACACACATACACAGAGAAAGAGAATGGGCATGCCATGGCCTTCAGCCACTGTAAATGAACTCCAGATGCATGTGCTATCTTGTGCATCTGGCTTAAGTGGGTCCTGGGTAATTGAACCTGTCTCCTTTGGCTTCACAGGCAAATGCACTAACCAGTAACCCATATCTGCAGTCCTAACTTTATTTATTTATTTATTTATTTATTTATTTATTTATTTATTTATTTATTTATTTATTTATTTATGAGAGAGAGGCAGAGACAAAGAGTGAATGGGCATGCTAGGGCCTCCAGCCACTGCAAATGAACTCCAGACACATGTCCCACCCCATGTATGTGGCTCCTGGGGAATCAAACCAGGGTCCTTAGGCTTTGCATGCAAACATCTTCACTGCTAAGCCATTTCCCCAGTCCCCTAACTTAATTTTTGAGACAATGTCTAGTTACCCAGCAAGCTCCAGGTATCCTCTTATCAACATCTTCGCAGCACTGGGATTACAGACACATACTTCTGGGGCTGGCAGGGTGCTGGAAATTGCATTCAGATCTTCCTGTTTGCATAGCAAGCACTTTACTGACTGAGTCATCTCCCATGGCACCATCAAAGGACTTTATAGAAATAAATGTGATACGATGCCTTGGTGGAGTGGTCTTTCAAGGTGTTAGGCCAAGTTGACCACAGAGTGAAAGTGGGGATGTCAGGACCCAGTAAGATGAATCAAGAGGCAGGGACAAATCACTCTGGGAAATGAGCAGGGTTGGCAGACAAGTACCAGCTGCCCAAGGGGCCTCTCCTCTATTTTCTGACAAAGGCCCATCATTGGTGGGATCTCAACAGCCCTGAGATCCTTTGAGGACAATCAGTTGCCCCAGAAGACAGATCAATTCACTCTGTCTACCCATCCTGGGGCCCTGTATGCACTCTCCTGGTCAGTAGGCAGCTGCCAAGGACAAAATGCACCTTTTGGTGTATGGATGGATGGGTAGGTGAAATGATGTGAATGGGTGAGTGGGTGTATGGATGGATGGGTGGAAGATGGATGAATGCAAGGAAAGAAAGGAAGATGTATGTAGATGTTTATGGGCAGGTGGATGGTTGGTGTGTGGCTGGATGGTTGGATGGATGGGTGGAAAGATGAAAAGTTGTATGTAGGTATGTAGATATAGATTATGGTTGGGTAAGTGGGGTAGATGGAAAGATGGATGGATGGCAGAAGGAAGGACAGGAGGTGTAGAGGTACTTCAGTTACTTAAAGGCACTCGCTTGCAAAGCCTGACAACTCAGCTTCATTGTGGATAAAACCACATCCTGGGGGTACACAGATAGTCAGAGACACAAGTTGGGACATTTTGCACAGAGACATTGCCTCTACCCCCCATGCATGACCCTCAATCCCCATGGGGTTGCAGATGTGGCCCTCTAGGGATTTAGGAAGTTGGCAACTGAAAGGTGCCTTGGAAGGCAAAAGTGTCAGCTATTTTATTTTCCCAACAAATGGAGTTAGGGCTTAACTGTTACAACACAATTTATATTGTAGAGTGGATGCTTCTTTCCCACGTGTGACTGTTATGTGCAGTGTAGGATGTTGAACAGAATCCAGGCACACTCTACACTAGGTTCCAGTTGCCAAATACCACACTCCGTGACCAGAGTAGCACACATTTACAGATAGTAGTAGAAAAAGTAGATATGTCAGTAACTAATGTTTTATATTTTAGACTTTGAATAGTTTAAAACATTATATTGACTTCATATATGTTTTGTAAAAATGTATCTCAATTCCTTTCCCAAATGTGGGGTAAATTCCTTTGAGATGAAGAAGATTTAAAGATATCATCAAAGTTCATTAGTGGTAATATTTTAGGAAAACACCGTTACATCTACCTTAGAGACATTGAATTCTACTGTCCTTCACTGGTCACTGGACAATTAAATAAATATTAAAAACCCAGACCTATTGAGAAAATAGACTTCTTTTCTAGTGGAATGTTCCTTTGAGTTTGATTGTCCCACAAATAAGCAAACTACTCCTGCAAATGCACCAGAGACATGATACTCACCCTGTGGAACATAAGTGACCGGCCCTCAAACTCTGGGCTCACTTAAATGGCTCTGATGTACATGTTACCAGCTTGTCTTGTTTCATTGATTACATATTTAAGGATAAGCAATTGATGTTACACATCACATGGCTGACAGCTCATGGTTTTTCTTCCACAAAAAGTTAATTTATCTTTGTTTTTTCAAGATAGGGCTTTTGCTCTAGCCCAGGATGACCTGGAATTCACTATGTTCTGTCAGGCTGGCCTTGAACTCACTGCCATCCGCTTAGTGCTCTGCCTCCCAAGTGCTGGGATTAAAGGTATGCATTACTATGCCAGGCTTCATAAAGTTAACTTTTATTATTACAAGATAATATCACTATCAACTAGAAGCTCAACCATGAATATGTTTGTTAGTATACATTTGCCAAGAGAAAGCATTGATGATCCTAAGGTGCCACAGATTTTCTTCAGCAGGAAAAGTAAGTCCTTTTCCAACTCAAAAGTTGAGAAGTTTTAAGGTTAAACACTGCAGTTAATGTCTTGGAGCCCAGCTTTGAGAACTACCTACTACCCCAGGGCCCAGGAGTGCTGGCTGAAAATGACTACAAGGAGAGCTTCCCCTGAACCACGTTACTCAACAAAAGGTGGGGCAGCTTGTATCCAATTGTGGTTGACTTAGCATGGCAGACGTGCCTCATTTTCAACATCTGTGAAGGGTCACACTTGTATCAATGCTTTCCATGGGAAAGTCAGAGGTTATCACAATTGTACATATGCTTAACTTCTTCCTCTGTCCACTCCCTCAAACACTACCTCCCAGCACTTCCCAGAAAGCTTCCCATACACCAGAGACATATTGATGGAGACCTGGACCTACAAATGTTGGTGCCATGAATTTACCACAAAAGAATTATCAAAAAAATTTAAACCTGAGAGCTTCTGGCCTGTTGACTGTACCGTGGATAAAAGGTAAAGTAGACACTACATCAGGAGCGCTACATTATGGTTGCTGAAACTCACTGGTGGGAAACTGGAATGAGTTGCTGCAGTTTTCACTGGTGTAATTACTCTGTCTCTTAACCAACCAGAGAATATTAGATGAAGTTTAGTGATAATCCTGATAGTCACAATTTTTGCTAGGGAGAGATTTGTTAGTGGCATCTAGTGAAAAGCTACCTGGGATGAACCCTAGACCATGGAATATGGCCACTCACATTTAAATTGGGCCTTTTCAATTCAATTAACCAAATATAGGTCATTCCTCAGTCGTGACCAGAGATTTGTTTCCATGAAGATTTTACAACCTGTCAGGTTGGTAATTAAGATTAATCATTACAACCCCACCCCTGTCCACTTCACACTCAGACACATTATTTTATTTTTAAAAAATATTTTGTTTATTTGAGAGAAAGAGAGAGAGAGAGAGAAAGTGCCAGGGCCTATAGCCACTGCAAAAAAAAAAAAAAAAAAAAAAAACACCAAATCTTCAGCTCCATGTTAAGTACTGAGAATCATGATAGAAAAATTGGTGTAAGAAGGGCTCAAATAGCTCTGCCCACAACCGCAATGACAGCTGCACCAGTCTCTGTCCCAGCCTGCACTTTCCCTCAGAGGATTTCCTATGTTCCTGACACTCTATCTACCTGGGATCTCTATTGCAACTTATCTTAAAACTTTACTTCTCGTAACACCCTCTCATGGACTCCATGCAGGAAATAGGACCTTGTCTACACAGGGTCTTCTTGCAGAAATTCAACCCCTGCCGCACAATCCTGTTCTTAGCTGTTCTTTGTAGCCATGGTGCAAGACTCTATGACTGCATCAATTGTCCATCTGTCATACCTATAAAAATAGCACCATATGGATGATACTGCCAAGTCCTGGTACCAGCTTGACCTGCAGGCAGGCCCTCTTCATCCACACATATGGTTCCCTTTGTTAGCCTGGGTGGTCGATTTTTGAGCTCATGTTTCCTCATCAACCTTTTTTCTATCATTTGCTATATATGTAAATAATATTAGTAAATAGTAACCATGCAACACCCTGAATATAATAATGTTTGGAAATTTCCTTGGCCAAAGAAATTCATCCTTTACTCTGGATTCAGTCTCACATTCTCTGACAAGGGCATAATGAAGCCAGATTATTTGTCAAAATATCACATTTATGTGCTCCAAGCCATTTCCTCATAAATTCCTTTTCTCTCCTGAAACCTTATGAGCTGGGCCATTAATAAACCACATTTCTCTAAGGGTTCTGGTCTTCTAACTTTTCACAAGAACAGTCTATTAATTTCTGCATATAGAATTGAAGGGCTTGGGCTGGAGAGATGGCTTAGTGGTTAAAGGCAACTGCCTGCTAAGCCTCAGAACACCAATTCGATTCTCCAGATCCCACGTGTAGGCACATGCAGAGCGAAGCCAGGGTGCAATGCCACACTTACCCACAAGGGGGCGCACATGTTTGGAGTTTGTTAACAGTGGCTAAGGGGCTGCTGGCACACCCATTCTCTGTCTCCCTCTTCCTCTCATAGGGTCCCACTGGTGTATTAGTGTCATGAATTTTACAAAGGTAACATACTTGTCCCTTATTGGATTTGAAGCCTGCTCCACAAGAATGAATTCATGATTTCTACTGAAAATCTGTCAAAAGGCTGTGGCTGGAAGGCCATAGACTCTAGAGGAGATGCTATCACTGAAGTTTGGTTAAATTGATATGCTGTAGGCATTTAATTGCCCTCTAAATATTTTTGTTTATGTTCACAGGTTTTTGAAGCTCTCACCTTTGGTCAGGGAAGCTATGCTCCTGTGGAAACTTGTGAAAGTGCTGAGAATATGAGGCTGCTGAAAGCATGGTCCTAAATGACACATCTCTATCACACTCTCCGAGACTCAGGAAACACACTGGAAGAAGGATAAGAACCAAGTGAAGTAACTGAGGAAATGGAGGAGTGCTTTGGATCTCTGTCTTCTGGGCATGAAGCTGAGTTTTCAGGCTTTGCAAGCAAGTGCCTTTAAGTAACTGAAGTATGTCTACACCTCCTGTCCTTCCTTCTGCCATCCATACATCTTTCCATCTACCCACTTGCCCACCAATCATCTATATCTACATGCCGGCACAAATCTTCTCATCTTTCCATCCATCCATCCATTCATCCATGCACACACCCAACCATCCACCTGCCCTTCAACATCTACATACATCTTCCTTTCTTTCCTTGCATTCATCCATCTTCCACCCATCCATCCATATACCCACTCACCTTCCCATCCATCCATACACCAAAAGGAGCATTTTGTCCTTGGCAGCTGCCTACTGACAAGGAGAGTGAGTACAGGGCCCCAGGATAGGTAAACAGAATGAATTGATCTTTCTTCTGGGGCAACTGATTGTCCTCAAAGGATCTCAGGGCTGTTGAGATCTGTTGCATTCAGGGTCACGTTGCTGGCAGAAATCACCAGACTAAAAGCAGTTTGTGGGAAACAAGAGGTTTATTTTGGCTTACAGTCTTGAGGGGGAAGCTCCATGATGGCAGTAAAAACGATGGCATGAGCAGAGGGTGGATATCACTCTGGTCTGGTCAGACAACAGCAAAGGTGGACAACAGCAACAGGAGAGTGTGCCAAACACTGGCAAGGGAAGCTGGCTGCCTCCAGGAGGTGTTAATTCCCAACCCATCAAGCCTGCCCCTTAAGTTTATGGGGACACCTGAATACTCTGCCTGGGCCCAGGAGGTGTTAATTGCTTGTCCCAAATTGCCATCAGCTGGGAAACTCAGCATTCAGAACACTTAAGTTTACTCTGGGGACACGTGAATCAAACCACCACAAGATCCCACCAATGATGGGCCTTGGTCAGAAAATAGAAGAGAGTCCCCTTGTGTAGCTGGTGCTTGTCTGCCAATCCTGGATACCTGGAGCTTGCTGTGTAACTTTTTTTT
The DNA here is from genome assembly GCA_036365145.1 of Orientallactaga sibirica. NCBI lineage: Eukaryota > Metazoa > Chordata > Mammalia > Rodentia > Dipodidae > Orientallactaga > Orientallactaga sibirica. The sequence goes on from JAEOAD010001329.1 coordinate 58,645, forward strand.
CAAAAATTAAGTTAGGGGGATGGGGAAATGGCTTAGCGGTGAAGGTGTTTTCATGCAAAGCCTAAGGACCATGGTTTAATTCCCCAGGACCCATGTGAGCCAGATACATAGGGGGCATGTGTCTGGAGTTCATTTGCAGTGGCTGGAGGCCCTAGCATGCCAATTTAGTTTCTCTCTGCCTCTCTCTCATAAATAAATAAATAAATAAATAAATAAATAAATAAATAAATAAATAAAAGTTAGGACGGTAGATATGGCTTAGTGGTTAATACATTTGCCTGTGAAGCCAAAGGAGACAGGTTCAATTATCCAGTACCCATTTAAGCCAGATGCACAAGGTAGCACATGCATCTGGAGTTCATTTACAGTGGCTGAAGGCCCTGGCAGGCCCATTCTCTTTCTCTGTGTATGTGTGTCTATCTGGCTCTATCAAATAAAATAAAATAATTTGAAGAGGTATAGAAAAAGACACCCAGTGTTGAGCTATGGACTCCACAAATACAGGTAAGAGTTTGAGGACAGCTTGGGCTACAGGTTATGTTACAGGCCATCTTGAGCTAGAGTGAGGCACTGCCTCAAAAATAGTAATACTTAAATCTGATAGGAGTCAATAGGTGTGGACTACCTGTTGTCAGTTGGCCCCTCCTACTCAGCCTCCTTCACCCCTTTTCCCAGCAGCACAGCCCTCACCTCAGCACTCAGACCTCCGACCTGTCTGTATCTCAACTCAGTTTCTCATCTGTAATGCAGACTGGCCAAACTTCCTGAGGAAGCTGCTATGGGGATTGAATCACACAGTCCCTGACTGGTGCATGCATCCAGGAGGAGGGCTTATTCTGCCTTAGAGGGTGCAAGGATCACTCAGGGCAGACAGCAGGGTTGGTGCTAACTTTACTGTTACAGCCTGAGCTTCCTCCCAAGGATGCCTCCTGGATATAGAGAATGAAAGTGATGTTTGGGATCATGTAGTAGCCCTAGGTGGCAACAAGCCTACATCCTGAGTCAGCACACTGAGAAATGTTCCAACCTGCCTTGTGAGCAGTGGAAGCCATGGCAGCCTGGGCTGCTGAAAACAGGGAGTGGTGGGAGGGGCTGGTTCAGTCCTAGGCTCCAGGCATGTCTGCCTTCTGTCCCACCAGATCTCTGACCACTAGTCTCTTTCTGTAGATGGAGACGCTCAGCTGGTACCTGCTGTTGTGGTCACAGTGCTAGCTGTCATCCCAGGACTCCAAAGTCCACTGGCCATGCACGTGAGTGGATGAGGATTCCTAGGGCTTAGACTGAGCCCAAGGCTTATAAGGAAGCTTGAAGCCATTTTTGAAGTGTGTGGCCTCTTGAGGGGCCTGGATCTGATCAACCTGTGGTGAGGTCTCCTAAAGAACCGGATTCAGGAACCTTGAGTGGTTCTGCTGGAAAAATACTGACATCCGAGGAAAGCAGCCACAGGACATCCCTGCGTTCCCTCCAGTAACAGATGTCCATAGGAGGTCCTGGACAAGCAGGAAGCATGGGGCAGTCACAGGCAGGGAAAGAGGCCCAATTCTGAAGCCAGATCATACATGTCACACCCCAGGAGGCTGCGCCAGCACTGAGGCCTGACTTTGAATTCTCTCAGTCAATCTTCTGTGCAGTAAACAAACATCCTCTGGGAATTTCCTGGGGCAGTGCCTCAGATTCCTGTGAACTTCCTGTCACCCTTATGTTCAAACCCAAATTTCAATAGTAAGACACTTTCAATCTGGGCATGCAGCTTGGCATCGCAGCTATTCAGGAGATTGAATCAAGAGGATTGAAAGTTCAAGGTCTGCCTGGGTTACAGATCAAGTTCAAGAGGAGCCTGGGTAACTTAGTGAGACTGTTTCCAAATGAAAGTATTAGATGGTGGGCTGGTGAGATGGCTCAGTGGATAAAGTATTTACTTGTAAAAATTATAGGAGGACTGTGATGGACCTCAGTGCTAGAGCTCCTGACAAAAACCCTCCAATGAAAGGCTAAGGGCATGGATATGTGGTAGAGCACCTTCCTATGATCAGTGAGGAACTATGGCATAACTCAGTGGTAGAGTATTTATCTAGAATCTTTCAGTGAAGGGATGGACGTGTGACTTAGTGATAGAGCATTTGACAAGAATCCCCCAATGAAGGGATGGGGGCATGGGTCAGTTTTCAAAGCACCTGCCTAAAACCTGCCACTGAGGAGATGGAGGTGTGGCTGTGGGGGAGAGCACTTGCCTAGAATCCCCCAGTGAGGGGCTGGGATGTGATTCAGTCTTAGAGCACCTGCTAAAATCTGCCACTGAGGGGCTGGAGATGTCTCACAGTGGTGTAGCACCTGCCTAGAATCTCCTAAGGAGGGTCAGGGGCCTAGATTCCATCCCTAGCATGGCAGAAAGAAGTCACTTCTGTTAAAATGGCAAAATCCCCATTAGGAGTCAGGAAAGGAACTGGGGTGGAGCTCATCCAAAAGGTGACATTTGGGGAAGGTGAGAAAGTAAATTATGGGTCACTAGGCTACCCAGATCACATGGTACATCTCAAACATACTTGCACTGGAGGCAGGGTGCTTGTTTTATAACTAGATCAACACATGATATTTGGTCCCTAGAAGTCACTACATAGTACAACCCAGCCATCTTCCTACAGCCTGTGAGGCACAGGTCTGTGTAGAGGCAGCAGGACAAAAGCACATGAGATGCATCCCAATTCCCTCTGCATACCTCCCTGGTCTATGGAGAAGACAGTGAGTAAATGCATATGAACCATTGGCAGTGGCTGGTCCATGTATTTGTGAAGGAGGAGAGGGAGAAACCCTGGAGGGCTTCCTATCGGAGAGGGTGCCACCTAAAAGCAACAAGAAAGAGCAACAAGAAGGGACTCAGGTGGGTATGGAACCTACAACAGAAGGAACTGCACTGGAGGAACTTTCTATCAGGGTATCTGAGGGCAAAGAGGATTTGATTGAACAGTTGGAGAGACCTGAGAAGTACATAGTGGGGTGTGTTTCTCAAAGTGCAATCATGATGGCCACAGGGTGAGCATATGGTCATGGTAACCAAGGCAATAGTGTAGGAGCATCTCAGGAAGTCTAGTTCTGGATTCCCAGATGAGCAGGGGGCTGACAGACTAGGCTGAGATCTTTCTAAACTAGCTTTCTGTCTGGTCTCTGGGACCCAGGATTGGATTGATTGTGTAGATGAGACATGCAAATAAATGTGTAGACAGAGTAGATAAAATCGTGTCTCCAGACACTAGGATAGGAATGACTGGAGAATGTGTGTAGAGGAGACAGCTTCACAGTGCTGGGATGAACATCCAAGACAGACACAGTTTGTATGAGGCAGTGATTTATTTAAAGCTTACAGATCCATAGGAAGTTCTACCCACAGAGGAAAAAGCTGGCTCCCATTCATAAATCCAAGCAGAGAGAGAGAAACCACCACCAGCAAGTAGACATTTCACCAGAGCTCAAAACTCTCTGCATACCTTTGGGCTGGAATTCAGATCTGTCCCAAGACATACTTTTGTCCTAGATCCCAGGCTCAGCACCCTCTCCATACCCACGTTACAAGTTTTAGTAAAACACTTGAGTCTATGGGGGACATATGTTCAAATGTCCACAGTATGCCTCCCCTCTTACCTGATATTCATTTAACAAATCTCCATTTACCACATATGAGGACAGACCCAGGACAGAGGCCAGGACAATTGGCTGGAAATGTCCATCTCCAGAGCTGGCAGAGGGCAGTGAGCTTTTCTGGCTTCATGTGACCATTGGTGACTCTGCCTATAGCTCCCCCAGGACCACACAGTTGTCCAGGAGCATCTGGATCCCAGGTAAGGACTTAGCCATTTCTGGTGTGGTACAAGCATGCTAGTCAAGTACTCTACCAAAGAGCCATGCCCCAGCTCCTCACTGGGGGATTCTAGGCTAGTGCTCTACTGCTGAGTCACATACTCAGCCCCTCACTGACTGAATTTTAGCAAGTGTTTTATAACTGAGCTACATCCCCAGCACTCTCAGTGCCATATTCCCAGGAGGAGTTAGACCGCTGGGTTGGCAGGCCCAGCTATCATGAAGCCAGGTCAAGCAGGTGGCCATAGCCTGAGATGTCTTAGCTCTGCCTGGTTCTGTTTGACACAAACTACTCTAGTAAATTCTTGGGGTCATATACAGGGCTCAGCGCAACTCAGTTTTTAGGAAAGGCAGTCTTACAGAAAGAGAAAGGCAGGCCTTCAGTGTCGGGAGAGTTCTAGAATCCTCTTCTGCTGTGGATGACTCAGTTGTGAACCTGATGTGGTCAAGGTTCTTTGCTCCAGCCTTCCCTGAGGGACAAGAGTGCCAAGTGCAGTTCACCCTACCTCAAATGTGTCATTCTTCTCCTCCCTCCTTCACACTTTCCCTCCCTCCCCTTTCCTATCTCCCCTTTCTCTACTACTCCTTTCCTTAATTTCTTTCTCTCATATTGTTTTTAGGATGTAAAAATGTTTAATTTTAGTTTGTATTTATCTAATTATTTATGTTTGTGTGTGTGTATTAGCACACCAGTGTCTCCTGCTACTGCAGAAGAATGTCCATCTGGCTTTATCTGGGTGCTGGTGAGTTGAGCCAGGTTGGAAGGTTTGTACAAACAAGTGTCTTTAACCACTGATCCATCTCCCAAGTCCCTGTTTTGTTTTGATTTAATTTTTGATGTAGGATCTCTCTCTAGCTCAGCTGACCTGGAGTTCACTATGTAGTCTCAGGCTGACCTCAAACGCAAAGTGATCCTCTTATCCCTGTGTCCTGAATGTTGGGATTAAAGGTATGTACCACCACGCCCAGCCTGTTTTGATTTTATACAGGGTCTCACTCTGTAGCCTAGGCTGCCCTCATGCTAGAAACCCTGGAAGTAGGGCCAGATTTGAGAAAGGTGTTCTATGGGATCTTGCCTTTGAAGGGACATATTGGCTCCACATGTTCCTCTTTCTGGCTTCATGTTTTCTGACTGTTAGGAATGTTAGGACTGTTATGTTACTGTGGCAAAGTCAAGATTTCTGGGTCCCCAAATTGGCATCTGCACAGATTCTTTTTAACCAGAGTCTACTTTTTGGCCTCTATAACCAGCATCCACATTTGTCGGGTCCTAAAGCCATGGGAAGTACCTTCTGTTCCCCAAATTGATCCCATATATATGGATTTCCTTCTCATGACACTAAGAGATGAGTTGGTCTAGGCCATTGTCAAGTGGGTGTCCCAGGTTCCAAAGATGCAGGTGGGATCTGTATAAATGGATTGGGTGATTCTAGATTGAGACACTCTTGGAAGTGCCTCTGTAGGCCCAGAACTCTGCCTCATAGCCTTTGATAACGTTATGGAAGAGGAAGTATACATGCCCACCTCCACAGGCTCCACCAGCCTCCTCTCACTCCCCCATAGGTGGAGGCTGTGACAGGCTGTGGAGCCATCCTCAAACCTGAACAGAAACACCACTGTCCTTGGCCACCAGCGTGACCCTGGATGTGGAGGGAACATATCATCAGCCAGGGTCACCAAAAGCCCAGTGAGCCTAGGAAGGGATGGCATGAGCATAGCTCAGGGGTTGACCCAGGTTCTAAGGTCCAAAGCAGGCTTCTGCTGGGCTCTGTGCCTCTCTGCTCCAGTAGAACAGTCCCCCATGTACACTTACTATATACCACTGTCACAGGACTTCACCTCCATGGTCAGTCCAAGGGCCTGCACTACAGCTAGCTGTGGCCATATCTCATTCTGACATCATAAGGTAAGCTGGTCATTCCTGTTCCCAGCCCTGCCTCCATCCATTCTACTAACATCTGCCTTTGTTCTCCCCTAAGCCTGGCTCCCATCAGCATCTCTGTCTCTATGCTAACCTACTGGTCCTTTTCCATGTCAACACTCATGAGCCCCCTGGAAATTTCAGCCTTCCTCTCCCCACCTTTCTTCCTTTCAGTTTGCCTCTCTGGCTCTGATTCCTACTTCACTAGAGTGCTTGATAAAGTCCTCCAGTGAGGGGCTGAGGGTGACTCAGTAGCAGAGCACCTCCTAGAATCCCCCATTGAGACATTGTGGACATGGCTCAGCTGTAGAGTTCTTGCTTAGAATCTATCCATGAGGGGCCGAGGGTGTGTTTCAGCCTACTTAGAATGCCCCAGTGAGGGGCTGGGCCATGGTAGAGGACTTGACTATTTGGGCAAGGCACTGGGTTCCATGCTCAACACAACAAGCAGAGGACCAAAAGGAGAATGAGGAAGGAGAAAAGATTCTGATGTCCACCATGGGCCTTAATGCCCAATATCTTCCTCATATTATTGGGAAAACTGAGACCCAGAGAGAAGAAGGGGCTTTTCCAAGGTTTCCTGGGATCTTTGATGACAGCAGGTGACCTAACAACTCCTATCCAGACCCCTTTCCTGGTCATGCTGCTCCACAACCACTCAACGTGGATCTGGGAAGCCCCTCCAAGTCATGCGGTCAGAGGTCTATTTTCGTCCACCTTATAGGACCAGCCTGCTGATGGCCACCAATAGCTACAGGTTTGGGTTTGTTTCTTGGATAGGTTTTATTGACAAAGGGTCTAATGTATCCCTCGCTGACATCAAAATCAACATGTGGCTAAGAATGACTTTGAATTACTCATACACTTCCCTAGTGGTGGGATTACACACATGAGCCACTGAACCTGGCTCAATGCTTAGATTTTGGTGAACACTAATGGACTAGGACTGTGAACCTATCTGAGTGCCCAGCTCCAGGCTGGCATTATTCCCACTCAGTTCCCTCATACCCAGTGCACCCAGGTACTAGACATGATATCTCAACTTATCACTGAGGCAACATTAATAAGAGAAATGGGATGTAAACACCCCCTGTGGACATCCAGGGTGTCCAGATCCTCACATACGATTGAGTTTGGACTGTCCCTGTCTCCCCCACCAGGCCGGGTCATAGCTCTCTGTGTCTTCCCATCAGACTGAGTTAAGGTCCTCTATGTCTCCCCACAAGACTGGCTGGGTCTCCTCTGTGTCTCCCCGATTACATTGGGTCAGGGCCCTCTGTGTCCCCCATCAGACTGGGATACCTGGGAAGATACAGCATTGACTTCTCTGAGCAGGTGTTTGGCATCTGTCCCCAGCCCTGCAGCTCAGGCCAGGTGGAGTTGGGCCAGGGCTGCAGGCCCTCCGAGGTAGACTAAGCAGAAGAGTCATGGACTTTAAGGCAGTGAAGCTGGAGTGGTGCAAAGGTCCTGATCAGGAATGAGTGGAGTCACTGCCTTTAAATCCACAGCATCCCTGTTTTCATCACCTAGCTGAGAATTCCAGTCTGTGAAGAGACCTTACTACTGTGGCTGGCCCCTCAGCTTCCTGAGGACCAGGCACAGCTGTCGACACTCACCTTAGCCAGTGACACTTTGCCTCATCCCTCAGCTCTGAGCGCTGTGAGTGTCATAAAATAGCCTTCGTACTCTCTGCTTGCCATTGTGGGGCATCTCATTGCAAAATTTCCTTATCTCAGTTAGAGGAAAAGACAGTGCCCACCCCAGCCTGCTGACCTCCTGGCTGCCAGCCTCTCCCAACATCATTGCACACAGCCCTGACAAAGTTTACATGACAAGATCAGCTGGATTCCTAGGTCATGTGTTCCTGAAAACTAGAGAGAAGCTGCAGTACTGTAGTCCCACCAAGGTCCTGGGTCACTGCTCCAGCTTAGCCAAAGCCTGACAGATGCATGATGAGCCTTAAGCTTCTACTTTTCAATCCACCAAACAGGCTGAGGGCCTTCAGAGATAAAAAGCACTCTTCCCTTCCCATGAGCATCCCAAAGGGTCCCAACTAAATTCCTGTTTTCCCCTAGTACCCAACTCACATTAGAACAGAAGGTGCCTCCTTATAGGCTATGCCCACAGCTCCTCAGTGGGGGATTCTAGGCAGAAACTCTTCTACTGAGCCACACCACATCCCTCAGCGGAGGAGTCAAGGCAAGTGCTCTGCCACTGAGCCACCCCACATTCCCACACTGGGGTTTTCTAGACAGGAGTTCTATAACTGAGCCAGACCTCAGCCTCTCACTGGAGGAATTTCAGTAAGCGCTGTCCTGCTGAGCCACACTCCTGCTCCTTTCTGGGAGATTCTAGACAAGCACTCTATAGAAATATTAAGGTGTAAACAGAAACTCAGATCAACCCAAGATCAACCCTGAGTGTGTCGGAGTCCAGATCTTGATCTTCAGGGCCAGTCAGAGGCAGCCTGAGGGGAGGGTGACAACACTGCCTACCTCCAAGTACACGCACAGCCCAGTCTGACCCTTCCTTTCAGTCATAGCAGCCTCCAACTTGGAGATGACTATGCAGAGGATACCCCAGAGTCAGGAGAGAAAGGGAACAGAGATGGCCCCATTTTCTAGCCCCAGACAGGTTATTGAGTCCCAGGACACCGTTAGTGGTCCCATTATAGTTATTCTTTTCTCAGAGCGCCTGGAACAACCATCATGATCTCTCTGAGCACGTTCAGACTCCTTATTGGTGAACACAGCTCTCTGAGCCTTTCACTGGGATTGTGGTGGCTACAAAATTGGACAAGGTATTTTTAGAACCACTTTCCCCATAGCTCTTTGCCTGTCACTAACCATCAAAGGGGGACAGACAGGCAAAAGAGGCAGGTAGATGAGGGAAATAAGTTGGGAGTGATGGCACATGTCTCTAATGCCAGCACTCAGGAGGCTGAGGTAGGATGGTCACTGTGATTTCAAGGTTTGCCTAAGATTACACAGTGAATTCCAGGTCAGCCTGGGCTAGAGTGAGACCCTCCCTCAAAAGAAAAAGCAGGGGTGGAATCGTAATAGGAAGTGGAAGGTGCTGTCTTGATTGTGGGTAATGAGCCTAGGTGGAAACTGATGCAGGGCCTGGGGTGGTGTGTGCTTCCAGGGGACGGTGCTTGGGGAGAGGCACACCAGGTTCTCAAGTGTGCTTCTGTAAACATCAAGGCCCCATAGGGAGACATGTCTACTACCTACCCTTATCCCCTCTCCTGCCTCCTGAGAGCCTCCCTCACCCTAACATTTCTCCTTAAACATGGTGATGGGCCTGGAACCTCCTTCTCATGGCATCCAACTACTCATTTTTGACATTGATGCAACCTGGAGAAGAGAAGTGGGGCAAGAGTATGTTGGGCAGAGAAGAACACTAAGCTCACAGCCCATCAATCAATGCCCTGACCTTCGTACAACCCCAGTCACCTATTCCTGATTGGTGGTCTTTACACAGCAACACCTCCCTGCCCAACTCCAAGTGTTCCCCCATTACTATGTCATCCAGCCAGTGCAGTAAATCTGTTCCTCATGTCCTCCTTGTTAATGAAACCATCCTGATTCTGCTCCATGATGGTGAAGGCCTGACAGAAACATGTACCCTGAGAAGCCATGATCTACCCTGTCCAGATGGCCACACACACTTCCCCAGGGGTGTTATCCTGACACCTTCTGCCAAAAGGACCCCATTTGGGGCTCCTCAAGCCCCCAGCCCTGTGGTCTACTGTGTCTCAGTGCTTAATGTAATTCAGCATGCTGGGAGGATCCACACTCTCTCATTTCATGACCACACCAACCCAGAGAGGGAAGCTGAGGCTCAGAGAGGGAAAAGCCTTGCCTGAGGTCACATGACATACACTCAGGTATACGTAGAGGAGTCAGCAAGTCACATCTCCAGGCAAGGTGACATGCCATGATGGCCATGGAAAATGATGACAACGTGCAGCCACTGTTGTCTCCTTGAATAAATTTCTTTTAGAAATTCTTTATTCATTTATTTGAAAGGGATAGAGAGAGAATAGTGTAGCCAGATGCATGAGGGTTTCTTGCCACTGCAAACAAACTCCAGACACACAAACCAGTTTGTGCATCTGGCTTTACATGGATACTGGGAAATTGAACCCAGGCCATGAAGCTTTGCAAGCAAGCACCTTAACTGCTGAGCCATCTCTCCAGCCCTCCTTCAATAATTTTCATGTGTTCTGTTAATCCCCACAAAGGTCCTCTCAACCTAGTTGAACTTCTGGTTCTGAGTCTGATTGAACATTGAGAAGACACTGGAGCAGGCTCCACCTTCTGCTCTCTTCCAGGCTCTGCTTGGTACCTGTAAGGGACCAGTTGTCACTTTCTCAAGAGGTCAGCCAGAACCAGAGCCAGGACTCAAGTCTCAAAGCATCACAATTCTGGCTGACAGCCCCACCCTCCTGGCACCCACAGCACAGCCAGGATAATTAGGACATTTCTCAATCAAGGCAGGAAATCTGCAGAGTGTCTGACATGCAGGCCTAGGTACCTGCTGCAGGCCCAGTCATTTCATCCCAGTCCAGGCCACTTTTCTCTGTGGCCCAGATGGGCTTATTTCTGACCTTGGGCCCTAGGGAGGGATTTTTTTGTCACTACTTCTGTCACCCTCTGCCCAGGTGGAATCTGGCCTTTTCATCTGCTAAGAGTTTCCAGACTGTTCTAAGCATAATATTTGGGCCTTTTGTTCTACAAGATCCATCCATGGACAGGATCTCAGGGCTACTCTTCTTGTCTTCCTGGAGCTCCTACTCACCCTAAACCTGCTTTAACCAGATTTCTCTCCCAACATCTTTTTCTCTCACCCAAGGATTCTTTATTGTTAAAAATGTGATAGAGGGCTAGAGAGATGGCTTACTGGTTAAGCTGCTTGCCTGAAAAAGCCTAACAACCCATGTTTGATTCCATCACACCCACCTAAAATGAATTCCACTTGCACATGTGTCTGGAATGCATTGGTAGTGGATGGGGCCCTGGAGTGCCTAGCCTATCTGTCTGTCTGTCTTCTCTCTACCTCTCTCTTTGTAAATAATTTTTTTAAAAAAATGAAAATAAAAATGTGATATATGTGTGTGGATGTGTATTTGTATGTTTTCATGTGTGTGCAGTGCTGTGTGTATGCAAGTATACATGCATACAGGCAGTGGGGATGAAAGACAATTTTGTGTGTTATTTCCAGGAATGCTATTGGCAGTTTTTGAGATAGGGTCTCTCACTGGCCTGGAACTCACCAAATAGTCTATACTGGCTGGCCACTCAGCCCCAGGGACTCTCCTATCTCATCTCCCCAGTGCTAGGATTACAATCTGCAGCACCACACCTGGATCTTTTATATGGGTTCTGTGGATCCAACTCAGGTCTTTGGCTTACAAGGCAAACAATACCCAATGAGCCTCATCCCCAAGAATATTTTTGGGAACAGGTCTTGTTATACACATCCCAGGCAGCCTTTGAGCTCATGATCCTCCTGTCTCTGCTTCCTAAGTGCTGGGATAACAGGTGAGCATCACTGTGCCCATCTGCACAGCTCCCCAGCCCCCTCCTCCAAGAAGTCTTCCTGTATCCAAGACCACTTCCCACACTGCCATTGCCCATGCCCACATCATTCCTCCACATGTCTGCCTCCAAATTTACAGACCTCAAGGGTAAGATCCCTTGCCCCCTTCTCTGCCTGGACTTAGCTCTGAGCTGGAATCACCTCAAGTTTGTAAGCAGCTGCTCAGAATCCAGGTTTCACCTACATCACCCATGAAGCTATGCCTCCCATGTCTCTATCCTCACTTCCTACTTCTAGATGTTTCTTACAAAATATCCTGTTGTTTCCTCCCCACACTGGACATTCACCAAGTGCATTGTCTCCAGAGCCCACTGACGGACTTTTCCAATCGTCATTCCAGCCCCGCAGCCTTAAACAGTGAGAGAGGAATGTCTGAGATCAGCACTCTCATCCAGGAACAATACCTTCCCTGGCCAAGCCCTGTCTAGTTTCCCCAGTAGGGGCTTCCCCAAATTCCTCACCTCCACCTAAGCTCTTGTGTGGTCTTCCCAGTCTTCTCCCCTCCCCTTCACTTCCCTCAGGCTCCTGGGCCTGGTAGGAGCAGCAGCGCCCAGCTACTTGTGATTAACCTTTACTGGGTGCTTTGTCTCTGCTATTCCTTTGAAAGGGGGCTGACAGGGCAGCCAAGGCCATGACACTAGTATGCTGTAAAGCTTCTGTACTACTTATAAGTCCCTTCAGACATCATAAAGATAGGAACTTCCCTGTGGGGTTCATCTCTTGTAATTATACATATAATGTAAATACACAATGTAAGTATACATTCCACACTGTTGTGGATTCACTTCTGTTTATGAGATATTTTACTGTTCAAAGGGCTGCTTTCCATGTCATCATTCTC
>JAEOAD010002145.1:0-69949 GCA_036365145.1 Orientallactaga sibirica
CAGTTATTTAGCTGGTATTGTCCCTTATATTCCATTAAAGTCATGACTACATGTGAAGCTTGGATTGTCAGCTCTCTTTTCATAGCCATTTATCAACCTCCAGTATTAGAAAGGCCATGACTGTGCATGGCTGCAGGAAGGCATTCCGTCCTGGACCACTGACTCAAATTATTTGGAGAGAAATGCCACTGGCTGTTGCCATGACTCTAACATTTGGGTGAGGGCTCCCACGACAATGCCAGTATGCTCATGCTCATGTATATATAAGAAGAAAGTATGTTCATGCATATATGAGAAGAAAGGCTTGAACATACTTGGGAGTCCCAAGCCTGGTGTGTTGGAGAGGATTGCTTAATATTTTCAAAGGCTTTCTGTTGCACTTGTTCCCATAACGAATGCCTTTTAGCCTTGATATTTTTCATAAATCCCAACAGCTAGGATGTTATTTTCATCTCTTTGGTTTTATCAAGATAGAGTTTCATTCTAGCCCAGGCTGACCTGGAATTCACTCTGTAGTCTCAGGGTGGCCTCGAACTCACGGCCATCCTCCTACCTCTGCCTCACAATTGTTGGGAATAAAGGCGTGCGCCACCAGGCCCGGCAAACCCCAGCCTCTAGATACCTCTGGTGAGGGCTACCCTAAGCCTTAAGAGGAGCACCATGGACCTGTAGATCGAGACTCCAAACTCAGCTCCTTCATTCTTTCACTTACAGCTACATAACATTGTCCAACTCACTTCCCATTGCCTGGGAGTTACATTTTCATCTCCTAAAGTGTGAGACTCCTTTGCACAACTCTTGGAGCTGATCAGTTACCACTTCTGCTAAGAGGCAGGCCTGCCAGTATAAATCTGGGTTCTCACCACACTGACATTCAGCACGCCACAGCTGCTGTCTGGGCCTCACCAGGTTCTGATGTGTTTGTGGGGTCCTTGTCCTGGCGCGCCGAGAGGTTTAGTGTCCTGTGGCTCAATCAGCTCCTATGTGCGAGGTGAGGTCACTGCTGCAGGTACCCCAGAGATCACACCCTATTGCAGTGGAGATGAAATAACTGTCTCTGAATCTAGGATGGTTGCATAGAGAAACAGGGTACTGGGGTCTTCGTCCAGGAAGCAGCTTTATTAGTGCAAGCATGTCTGGCTTCATGGCTTTGTACCCAAAAGACAGAAAAGGGAAGAGAAAGCAGCCAGGCCTGTACCTGCCAGCAGTTGCATAGTTCCACTTGTCACAACCCTGTAGCAGGCTACACTTATGCTGTGTCCTGGGCTCTGCATGAAGATCAGACATGTGGGAGGGAAAATCAAATGGGTATGTCTAGGGAGTAAATTTCTTAAAGACGGGCAATCTGGTCATGGTGGTGCACGCCTTTAATCCCAGCACTTGGGAGGCAGAGGTAGGAGGATCACTGTGAGTTCAAGGCAACCCTGAGACTACATAGTGACTCCAGGTCAGCCTGAGCTAGAGTGAGACCGTACCTCTGAAAACCCAAAAATAAATAAAATAAAGAAGGGCTGGAGAGATGACTGTGGTTAAGGCATTTACCTGCAAAGCCTAAAGATCCAGGTTCAATTCCCGAGGTCCCACGTTAGCCAGATGCACATGGTGGCACATGCATCTGGAATTTGTTTGCAGTGGCTGAAGGCGCTGGCATGACCATTCACTCTCCCTCTCCATCTTCTTCTGTCTTTCATAAATAAATAAATAAACAAGCAAATAAATAAATAAATAGAATCAACATGTGATTCAGAATCATAAGAAATATGCCCACAGGGAATTGATAGCTATTTTCTAAGTGAGGTGCAACTGACATGGGGAAAAATATCCATGAATTTCAGTCACTGTTCCTCCTGTCTTTTATTTGCCTTCCCAAATTATGCTGAACATTCAGTTTTCATCCTGGATCAAGGAAAATATTTATTTATTTAAATTTTTATTTATTAGAGTGAGACCCTACCTTGAAAAGCCAAAAATAAATAAATAAATAAAATAAACTTTATTTATTAGAGAGAGAGTGAGAATGGGTGCACCAGGGCCTCCAGCCCCTCCAAATGAACTTCAGACGCATGTGTCACCTTCTGTATCTGGCTTACGTGGGACCTGGAGAATTGAACCAGAGTCTTTAGGCTTCACAGGCATGCGCCCTAACTGCTAAGCCACCTCTCCAGCCTGGAAAATATGTATTAACTGGGTAGGAAATTGCCATGCTTTGCTGTCGTCTTGGGCCATCATGAATTGCAAGTGGCTGGGTGCATAGCTGTCTTGAGTGACTTCCGGGGCTGTTTTGACCACCATAGTGATTAGGTGGGTCATGAAAGAAACAAACAAAATAAAATAAATGGAAGACATGCTATAAAGGAATGAAGAACCTAGGTCATGGGCTGGAGAGATGGCCTAATGGTTAAAGGCCTTGGCCTCAAAGCCAAAGGACTCAGTTTCAGTTCCCCTGGACCCACCTTAAAACCACATGTACAAGGAGATCCATGTACCTGGAGGTTCTTATTTTATTTATTTATTTTTTTATTTATTTATTTTTTTGCAGTGGCTGGAGACCCTGGCACATTCATTCTGTCTCTTAAATAAATAAATAGGAAAAATTGATTTTAAAAAGAAGCTAGAAAGCAATTTCTTCCTTTTTCTTTTTTATTTATTTATTTTTGGTTTTTTTGAGGTAGGGTCTCACTCTAGTTCAGGCTGACCTGGAATTCACTCTGTATTCTCAGGGTGGCCTCAAACTCATGGTGATCCTCCTACCTCTGCCTCCCAAGTGTTGGGATTAAAGGTGTGCGCCACCACACCCAGCTTCTTTTTCCTTTTTCAAGATAGTTTACTGTACTTGAATGGCAAACTTGCAAGAAAAGCACAGAACAGACGACAATTAAAAACACTTTCATGGAGAATTGGCTTAGCGGTTGTGCTTTTAAGGGTTTATAATAAGACCCTACAGAAATCTGTTCTGTAGCAAGTCTTAAATCTTCCAGCTATGTTCAGCTGTATTTCTTTCTTTTCTTTTCTTTTATTATTTCTTCTTCTCATTCTGTTATTTGTAATATTTTTGACCTTTATTTTTGTAAGGTTAGGGAGTGACCATGAACACACAAAATGACTCTGAGGCAAAGATGAAAGCTTTTATTTGGGAAAAGCACGAGCTGCCAGGGCTGCCTCACAAGAGAGAAGCACAGGACACATGAGTTCCTCAGGTAGTGGGCTTTATAGGGCTTTCAGTTGGGGGAAGGTGAGGAAGGGAAGAGGTGAGGGTAGAGCTAAGGTAGCCAGGCTGTGACACCAGAACAGTGACCTGGTGCTTTACAAAATAAGGGGGCAGGAAACCATGACCTGGGGGCATTGCAGGCAAGGAGGGGGTAATGGCTGGGCAGTTTCTTGAGGAATGTGGATAATCCACTTCATTAAGTCTCTGTCGCCATCCTGCTGTCCTTGGTGACTCAATATTAAGACCCATCAGACCTAACAATTTTGTTGGTTAGTAAACCAAATAAAACTGAGATATTAAACTATGCCCATGCAGCATTTTGATTTTCATTAATTATGAATTAATTATCCCAGCATGTGTGCTAAATATTCACACACAATTAAAAATTAAAAATCTGGCCAGGAATGGTGGCGCATGCCTTTAATACCAGCACTCGGGAGGCAGATGTAGGAGGATCGCCATGATTTCAAGGCCACCCTGAGACTACATAGTGATTTCCAGGTCAGCCTGGGCTAGAGTGAGACCCTACCTCAAAAAACCAGAAAAAAAAAAAAGCTAACACCAATAACCTAGCAGGACGTGGTGGTGCTCACCTTGAATCTCAGCACTTGGGAGGCATAGGTGGGAGGATGGCCGTGCATTCAAGGCCAACCTGAGAATACATAGTGAATTCTAGGTCAGCCTTGGCTAGAGTGAGACCCTACCTCAAAAAAACAAAAATTAGAAGTGGAGAGATGGCGCAGCGGTTAAGGCACTTGACTGAAAAACCAAAGGACCTTGGTTTGATTCCCCAGGACCCACATAAGCCAGATGTACAAGAGGACACATGCATATGCAGTTTGTTTGCAGTGGGTGGAAGCCCTGGTGTGCCCATTTATTATCTATCTCTCTCTCACACATTCTGCCTCTTTCCCTGTCTCAAAAAATAAATAAGATTAAAAAACATTTAAGAAGAAAAACAAAAAATAAAATAAACCTGCCACTACCTCATTTCTGCCCCCTATTCCCATTCACCACCAAATGTGTAGTCATGTTTTGGCTTCATGTGGGACACTGTCATATCACGTGGTGTTTTCCATCAGAAAGGATGATGCAGTGTGCTTCCCACCCATGTGCCTTCCTAGCTGTGTCTTGTGACATAACGATTTCAGACTTGCCATGGATGGCACACGGGTTGTCCTCTTCTAAAAAGGCTGGTTTTCTAGGCCTTGCTCGCCTCTTGCAAAGCACTGATAGAGGTGTCTTGGAATCACAGACATGCTTTGAGGTGCTGAGGGACGTCCCACAGCAGATGCGGGGAAGGAAGCAAGCTCAGTGGCTGTCTGACAACGTCTGTTTTCAGGGACGGCCACAGCACCAGGTCTGTCATGTGGAGACTGTCCCATTCATCATGTAGGAATGCCCTCCCTCTTGCAAACAGCTTTGTTTGTTTTTGTTTGTTTGTTTGTTTGTTTTTATTTATTTTTGGTTTTTCAAGAGAGGGTTTCCCTCTAGCCCAGGCTGACTTGGAATTCACTCTGTAGTCTCAGGGTGGCCTTGAACTCATGGCCATCCTCCTACCTCAGCCTCCTGAGTGCTGGGATTAAGGCGTGCGGCACATTGCCCATCTTGCAAGCAGCTTTTATTTATTTATTCATTTGACAGAGAAAGAGAGAGAATGGGTGATTCAGGGCCTCCAGAAAGGCCGGTTTGCTAGGTCTTGCCCACTTGCAAACCACTGATAGATGTGTCGTGGAATCATGGACGGACTTTGAAGTCCTGAAGGATTTCTTACATCACATGCTGGAAAGGGAGAATGGGCGCTCCAGCCACTGCAAACGAACTCCAGACTCATGCACCATCTTGTACATCTGGCTAACGTGGGTCCTGGGGAATCGAACTGGGATCTTTTGGCTGTGCTGGCACATGCCTTTAATCCCAGCACTCAGGAGGAAGAGGTAGTAGAATCACCATTGAGTTCGAGGCCAGCCTGAGACTACATAGTGAAATCCAGGTCAGCCTGGCCCAGGGCGAGACCCTACCTCGAAAAGCCAAAAAAAAAGATAGAGTTGTAGGGCTACAAATGGCCTGATGGTTGTTGGAAAAGAAAATGTTGGAGGGGAAGTCATGTTGAAGACTCCCTTCAACTTTGATAAAAAGGGTGCAATCTGGGGCTGGACAGATGGCTTAGCAGTTAAGGCGTTGGGCTGCAATGTTAAAGGACACAGATTCGATTCCCCAGGACCCACGTTAGCCAGCTGCACAAGGGAGTGCATGCATCTGGTGTTCATTTGCCAGTGGCTGGAGGCCTGGTGTGCTCATTCTCTCTCCCTCTCTTTCCCTCTTTCTCTGTCAAATAAATAAATAATAGTAAAAGAAAATTTTTTAAGAGTCGGGCCTGGTGGGGCTCACCTTTAATCCCAGCACTTGGGAAACAGGTAGGAGGATCAGCATGAGTTCGAGGCTGCCCTGAGACTACAGAGTGAATTCCAGGTCAGCCTGAGCTACAGTGAGACCCTACCATGAAAAACAAAAAAAAAAAAAAAAAAAAAATGCTATCTGGTACTTACTGTTCTAAGACACTAGAAAGGGTTAACTCTGAGAGTCATACATCTCAGTTGTTGTTCCCACTTTTTCTGAAAACAGTGAGAACAAGTCCATCCCAGAACAAAGGGAAGACAACTGTGTATGTTGTGACCTCAGCCTGGAATGGGCCTGGTAGTTTGGATTTTAAAATTTTTATTTATTTATTTATGAGAGAGAGAGACACAGAAAGAGAGAGAGGAAGAAAATGGGTACACCAGGGTCTACAGCCACTGCAAAGAAACTCCAGATGCATGCACCCCCTTGTGCATCTGGCTTACGTAGGTCCTGGGGAATCAAACTGGGGTCCTTCAGCTTTGCAGCCAAACGCCTTAACCACTAAGCCATCCCTCCAGCTCCCCTCGCCCCTTTTTTTGAGGAAGTGTCTTGCTCTAGCCCAGGCTGACCTGGAATTCACTATGTAGTCTCAGGGTGGCCTTGAACTCACAGTGATCCTCCTGTGTCTGCCTCCCGAGTGCTGGAATTTAAAGGAGTGCACCACCATGCCTGGCTTAGTTTGGGAATTTCAAGAAGCACCCCAATAGTCTGCTGCCAAGTAAGTGAGACAAAAGGGGGATGAAAGGTACAGAAAACACAATAGTGGCTATAAACGTAATAAATATCCCGCTGCCTTCTGGGATACACAAACTGAGCTGCCAATGCAGACTGTGGTTGAGAGTCTGTTTGTCCAGTATAGAGGCACTGAGATCCAAGGACAACCAAAATTGATCAGCAATTCCAGAAAAGATACCTGAACCCCTATCAAAGATGAGCCAAAAGCCTGGCATGGTGGCACACGCCTTTCATCCTAGCACTCAGGAGCTAGATATAGGAGGATCACCGTGAGTTTAAGACCACCCTAAGACTACATAGTGAATTCCACGACAGCCTGAGCTAAGGTGAGACCCTACCTGGAAAAACCAACATAGGACCCAGGTGGAGCACATAGGAATTGATGAGATGAGCCACAGTGCTGCTAACTTGCAGGGAGAGTTTGAAAACCTGCACCAGTGTGATGGGGAGATACACAAAACATGTTGAAGCAGGTTTCAGGGGCTGCTAAGAAGTCACTATTAGAACAGACTTAACACACAGCCACCGATGCCCAGGGAATTGTGCGGAAGAGAAGGGGGAAGAGGCAGAATGTGTGCAGCAATATTCAGAGGCCTTGACTCCCCCCACTGACAGACTGCTGCTCCCACAACTCATACCTCATAACCCCATGGTGAATACCCACCGTACCACAGGGATAGAGCCTCTGTGGCATGGTGGCAGGCATAAGGAAATGATGGTGCCAACATAGGATGTGTCCTTACAAAACTTCTACTGAAATCCAATAAAGAAATACTAAATAAGCTGGGCGTGATGGTGCTCACCTTGAATACCAGCACTCGGGAGGCAGAGGTGGGAGGATTGCAATGAGTTCAAGGCCACCCTGAGACTACATAGTAAATTCCAAGTCAGCCCCTAACTCAAAAAACAAAAAAAATTAAATTAAATAAATAAAATGTAAATAAATTTTCCACTGTGATTGGGGTTCAATCTATGGATAGGAATCCCCTGATCCCATGTCAGCGTTGACAAACAGTGCTGCTCCATGTCAGTGTTGGAATCCTGCCTCTCTGTCAAGCCTGCACAGACATCCCTGTGTGCTTAAGGAAAATTGATTGATTCTCGTCAGTGACAGTGATGACCCAGTAAAGTAAATGAACTCAAATCTCCTCTCAGATTTTTTCTTTATTTTCTTTATTTATTTATTAGAGATATAGAGAGAGAAAGAGTGGGGAGTGAGAATGGGTGGGCCAGAGCCTCTAGCCTCTGCAAACAAACTCCAGATGTGTGTGCCACCTTGTGCATCTGGCTTATGTGGAGAATCAAACCAGGGTCCTTAGGTTTCGCAGGCAAGTGCCTTAACCGCTAAGCCATCCCTCCAGCACTTCTTTTTTTTGGGGGGGTGGTGTTCAAGGTAGAGTCTCGCTGTAGCCCAGGCTGACCTGGAATTCACTTTGTTCTCAGGCTGGCATTGAACTCATGGTGATCCTCCCACCTCGGCCTCCTGAGTGCTGGGATTCAAGGCGTGTGCCACCATAAGGGGCCTCCTCTAACAATTTTTTTGTTTGTTTGTTTTGAAGCAGGGTCTCACTCTATTCCAGCTGACTTTGAACTCTTGGTGATCTTCTTCCCTCAGCCTTACATACATCGTTCCAGTTGGGATGTGTTATTCCTATGGAAACACACCCCGCATAGCCCGTTCACCAATATTTCATGTACCCCAGTTACTGCAGGCTTTAAACTTCTTCTACTTTTAAAAGATTTTTTTCATTTATTTATTTATTTATTTTGTTTATTTATTTATTTATTTATTTAACTTATTTATTTATTTATTTTGTTTTTCAAGGTAGGGTCTCACTCTGCTCCAGGCTGACCTGGAACTCACTGCGACCCTCCTACCTCTGCCTCTTCAGTGCTGGGATTAAAGGCATGAACCACAATGCCTGGACCATAAAATCTTTATATAAGGAAATGAGTAGCTCACCTCCTTCAAACAAGTAACTCCAAAAGCCCCCCATCACTGATGCAACTGCAGCTGAAGAATTTGGGGGCGTTCTCCTGAAGCCCACACCTGACTCTCCTCAATCATCTTTCCATTCTCCTAACACAGACTCACTAATTCCATTCAGCTGTACTAAGAGTCCTGGCTGCACCTGAGTGGAAGACCTCCAGAGAGCAAAGCTGGGGACACTGAGATGTGTTCCCACTGCCAGGGACATTTTCAATATAAGTCACATTTTGGCATTAGCCATCTGATATGTTGCTAAGACAAGGCAATTTAGTTTATGGCACTGGCATCCCCAGATTCTTGTCTTAGGAATTTAAAGAAGTGAAATTTGGGGCCTGGGAAGCCTAAGGACCCTGGTTCAAGGCTCGATTCCCCAGGACCCACGTAAGCCAGATGCACAAAGTGGCCCATGCATCTGGAGTTCGTTTGCAGTGGCTGGGTGCCCTGGCACACCCATTCTCTCTCTTTATCTGCCCCCCCCCGACCCTCTCTAAAAAAATAAATATAAAAGTATAAAAAAAAGTGTAATGCACAGGTCATAGGGTAAGGGTTGCAGAGCTTTGTTCGATTTTGAGAAGGAACGTGGAGTAAGTATGGGGAGCTCCTGCCATATGGAAGGTTTAGGGGGTAAAACCTGTCCTGTGACCCAAATTGGGGTCCATGATGGATTTTGAATGGGGGCTGAGCTAACCTGCCATGATGCCAACTTTTGGGGCTGAGTATCCACAATGCTGCTACCAAATGTAAGCCTTCCTGGAATCACAATTCTAGGAAAGGGGTACAGGGAGGGACTCAAGTTGTTTATGATCTGGAGAGCTCCTGTAGGCAAGAGCTAAGCAGAAGACTTCTCTGGTCTGTAGTAACATGGGGACTGCTAGTGCAGGCTTGAGGACATTCCTGCTTTTTACTTGTGGGGCCTCATTCATCCTAAACTGCCTCAGTAGTCCTAAAAGTTTTTTTTTTTTGACATAAACATGAATTTGCTTAATTTTCCAACTGGTGTTAGAAGGGGCAAGGGCATGTTTGAATATTGTTCTCCCTTCATGTCTCTTCCCATCCCTTAATTATTCTTGTTTTGTTGTGGGTTGTTTGGTTTTGAGTTAGTGTCTTATTCTAGCCCAGGCTGACCTGACACTCACTCTGTATTACGAGGATGGTCTCAAACTCACAGCCATCCTCCTACCTCTGCCCTCCCTATTGCTGGGATTAAAGGTGTGCACCACCATATTCTGGCCCCTTTAGTTATTTTCGGGGGGGGGAGGCAGAGAAAGAGAGAGAGCTTTTCATGAATTAATTTTCCCAGCATGTGTGCTAAAAATTCACACACAATTAAAAATTAAAAACCTAGGGCTGGAGAGATGGCTTAGAGGTTAAGGTGCCTGCCTCCTAAGCCTAAGAACCTGGTTCCAATCTCCAGGTCCCACATTTAGCCAGATGCAGTGATGCAAGGGCGCAATGCCTCACTTGCCCACAAGGGGGACCACACATCTGGATTTTGTTCACAGTAGCTGAGAGACTGCTGATGTGCCCATTCTCTGTCTCCCTCTCCCTCTATCTGTCTCTCTGTGTCTCTCTCTAAAATAAAAAATAAAAATAAAAACTTAAAAAAAAATAAAAGCCTAGCAGGACGTGGTAGCCTGCACCTTGAATCTCAGCACTTGGGAGGCAGAAGTGGGAAGATGGCCATGCATTCAAGGCCACCCTGAGAATACATAGTGAATTCTAGGTCAGTCTGGGCTAGAGTGGGACCATACCTTGAAAAACCAAAAAGTAGGACTGGAGAGATGGCTTAGCAGTTAAGACACTTGCCTGCAAATCCAAAGGACCTTCGTTTGATTTCCCAGGATCCACATCAGCCAGATGCACAAGGGGACACAAGTATCTGGAGTTCGTTTGCAGTGGCTGGAAGCCCTGGCTTGCCCATTCTCTCGGTCTGCCTCTTTCCCTCTCTCAAATAAATAAATAAATAAATAAATAAATAAATAAATAAATAAAATATTTTCAAAGAAAAACAAAAAATAAATATAAACTAAAATAAAATAAACCTGCTACTACCTAATTTCTGCCCCCATCTTCCCATTCACCACCAAATATGTAGTCATGTTTTGGCCTCATGTATTATTTGAGAGAGAGAGAGAGAAAGCGAGCACACCAGGGCCCCCAGCCACTGCAGACAAACTCCAGACACATGCGCCCCACATCTGGTTTATGTGGGTCCTGTGGAATCGAACCTGGGTCCTTTGGTTTTGCAGGCAAATGCCTTCACCACAAAGCCATCCTTTCAGCCCTTTTGTTTTTCTGAGGTATGGTGTCACTGTAGCCCAGATGACCTGGAATTCACTCTGTAGTCTCAAGGTGGCCTTGAACTCATGGTAATTCTCCTACCTATGCCTCCTGAGTGCTGGGATTAAAGGCATGCACCACCACGCCTAGCTCTGGCTAGTTTTAAAAAGAATTGTTCTGAAGTTTTTGTGGTCAGACATTTCTCGGCATTTCTTTGTCTCTGCAATAAGTTGACTTCATAGAGTTGGGTCTGTATGGGGACTTTCTATTCCATTTATTTAATAACATAATTTTCCCAACCCTATCCTCTATGCATCACTGTGGCTTGCCGTTTGGAATCAGATGTGCAGGATTTTGAAGAGTTTTCTTCAGTCTCATGCCATCTCTCCTAGGTCTGGAAATGTTAGTATATTCGTTTTTCTGTTGGATTTTTATTGCCATTCTGCTGAGCCTAGAGATCAAGTTAGAAAGACCATAGTAACAACAGTCATTGTGCTGTGGAAGAACAAGGGGTATCACAACACTTATTTTTCATTTCTTTCTTTATTTTAATTTTTTGAGAGAGAGAATGGGTGTGACAGCAGCCGGCCTCTGAGCTGCTGTGAATGAACTCCAGACGCGTGCACCTCCTTGTGCGCATGTGCAGCATTGTGCCCTTGCATCACTTTTTACTTCTCGCTAAACATGGGACCTGGAGAGTCGATCTGGGGTCCTTGGGGTTCACAGGCAGGTGCCTTAACCGCTAAGCCATCTCTCCAGCCCTATTTTTTATTTTTTGAATATGTTTTATTGGCCCGGACTCTATCTGTGGGACTGGCACAGCAGTTAGACACATTTGATGCACAGGATGGAAGGTGAGAATACCATGTGGACTTGGAGGAAGGAGAAGAGTGGAAACAAAGACGCAAATGGAGGTGGAGCCGCTCAAGTGTGAGCCAAGCAGCGGGAGGCTCCACATAAGGATGGAGCTTCCTATCTCAGCTGCTGCTGTACCCTGCTACTCTGGCCCCTCACCCATGAGTATTTCCCAGTCTGCATCCCACTTCTGGGCCTTGGCACAAGCTGGACAGCCACTGGAGAGGCCCTTCTCTCCTTATTAGCTGGTTGTAGACTGCACTCTTCTCATCTGGGAATTTTACCTCTGTTCCTACTTGTCCATGGTTCCCTCCACAACACAACACAAAACAACACAACACAAAATAGTCATCCCTTCTATTCACATCAGCATACTAGAATTTCCTTAAGGCAGCCTTTCATCCCCTTTCTCCATCTCCCTCTTCTTTCTCCTCACTTTTTCATCCTCCTCCTCCCTTCCTATTTCTCTTTTTATCTGATTTTATTTTTTATCTATTGATATATTTATTAGAAACACAGGTGGGGGGGAGAGAGAATGGGTGAGCCAGGGCCTCCAGCCACTGCAAATGAACTCCAGATGTATGCGCCACCTCATGCATCTGGCTTATGTGGGTCCTGGGGAATCGAACCTCAGTCCTTTGGCTTTGTAGGCAAACATCTTGGCCACTAAGCCATCCCTCTAGCTCATGTATGAGTTTTGATTTGGAGTGTTCTATGGGGCTAGGTGTTGCGGTCCCCCCCCAAGGCCAGCTCAGGAGGGATGGTAGGGTCTCAGCCGAGTTGTGCTGAGCAGCACAGAGTCAAGACACAGACTCCGGGAGTTGGGTGAAAGTAGAAGCAAGACTCCGCAAACTCGTTTATTTAGCAAAATGCACATAGGGTTTAAGGGACTGCTAATCCTTGTATGGGGTGGTCCCCTTTTTGTGACCAGTGACAGCCTGTCTCTGGACAGGACATCTCGTAGCAGACTTCTCTCAAGCATGGAACTGTAACTGTTATCACACCAAGCCTGCACAAAATGCCATTTTCACAGAAGCCACTTCCTGTTTTCTTCTGCCATGCGGTCTGGCTAGGACTAGGCCTATATTGTGCCATACATATCCTCCTCTTTGTTTTTATTATTGGCAACCCTGAGAGGTATGGTTTATTGCAAGCCATTGTTGAACCCAGGCCCCAAGGGATCATCATACATGACGGTGCCTGTCTTGGGTTGTTCTATCTCATGGAGTCTTACCCGTCATTGGCTACTCGCCACCTTGGTGAGAAAACCCAAGGGGGATGGCCTGGTATGGTTTTTGGAAAGCCATTGTTGAACCCAGGCCCCAAGGGATCATCACATGTGACGGTGCCTGTCTTAGGTTGCCCCATCTCATGGAAACTTACCCATCATGGGCTATCCGCCATCCTGGTGAGAAAACCCGAGGGGTATGGCCTGGTATGGCTTTTAGCACGAGGTCTGGCTAGAGGCTAGACATGTATTGTACCATACATATGAGGCTGTTGCCTAGGAGGCATGGAAGGGCCAACGGGCATGGCTCTGGGTGTGTGAACAGTCCCAGCGAGCGAGAATCAACTAGAGAGCCTGAAGAGGACTGGGGTAGGACAGGTTGCTGGGTGAGTTCACCCTAGCATCATAGTCAGTAGTGTTGAGTGTCCTTAATGGTAGCAGCTCAATGTAATCAAAGGAGTTGCAAAGGAATTTATGGCTGGTTGGGGGGGATAAGTTTAAAGTCCCATATGTAGTCTGAGGGGTTTGGCATCATCCTCCTCATCAAGGTTGGACAGATGTTTGTGGCAGGAATCCAAACTGGGATCTGTGAAGTTTCTGGAAAGACACAATCATACTCTCGGCCCTGCATTAAAATTTTTGTTTTATAAAACTTTAGGGTCCGGTTACTTTCTTCCACTATGGCTTGTACTTGTGGGTTGTAGGAGATCCCAAGGGAGTGTTTTATTCCCCAAGATTCCATGAAGAATGTGAATTGGGCAGATGTGTATGCAGGGCCATTGTCAGTTTTAATTGACCAGGGTACGCCCATGACCAACATAGCGGTTTTTGTTGCGTTAATGACATGGGACGCCTTTTCCCCAGAGAGAGCAATGGCAAAAGTAAGCTTAGAGTAAGTGTTCACAATGACATGGGCATATTTGAGGTTACCAAAGGAAGGTATGCGGGTAACATCCATCTGCCAGATAGAATTTGGGGTAAGGCCTCTAGGATTGATTGACTCCTTGAGGCTGTAGAGGGCCTAAGAGGGATGGGGGGGGCACATGCCTTACAGGTATGGGCCAAATGCTTGAATTGGCCAAGCTAGAGCTCAGGATATAGGGTCTGTATTAGGTCCTGTACCAAGGAGCACGTCCAAGGTAATTGGAATTCCATTCCTAAGATTTTGGCGGGCCTGGGATTCAGCCAGGTCACTATAGGCAGCCTTCCATTGGAGGAATTCAAGGGGGAGAAGGACTGCCTTGAGGAGCGAATACCAGTCATAGTAAGTTTGAAGATGGATTGCCCATTGTAAGAGGACTTGTTCAAAGTAAGCAGAATCAATGCCAGATTCCTGGGAGAAGGACTGCCTTGAGGAGCGAATACCAGTCATAGTAAGTTTGAAGATGGATGGCCCATTGTAAGAGGACTTGTTCAAAGTAAGCAGAATCAATGCTGGATTCCTGGGCCACCTTACAGATGAGGGCCAGATCAAAGAGGGGTGTGGGGTACCATGGCCTGGCTGTCGCATCTGGCCCTACATTAACAGGGAAGGCGGTGAAGGGGCGTGTCAGGGAACTGGCAGTCGCCTGGGTGTGTCCAGGACTGGGGGGGGAGGTCTTTGGAAGGGCAACGAGGGGGAGGGGTGGTTGTGAGTGTGGCTGTAGCTGGAGGGGGTTGGGGTGGCGGTCTATTGTCATTTAAAAGTTTGACTTCCTCCTCATCCAAGTTAACGGTAAGAGGGGGCTGGGAAGAATGAACTTTGAAGAGCCAGTTTAGGATCCTCCTTATAGCATTCATTATGGGCAGAAATGACGTCCTCCACAGTGGAGTATTTAAGGCCTGCAATTATGGCAAGGAGGATAAGAATCCACGGGGCTAAAACAAGAGTTTCATCCCAAAAGCTATGGAGGTCTTTTTATTTTACTTTTAAGCCACATTGCAGGAGGTGGGCCTTGAGAGCCTGTAATTTTGGTGTCCTCTGGTGGGGAGGGAGGTTGCCCATTCCCGCGTGGTGTTGTTTTGAAAGAATAAGGAAAAATATAACTAATCTGCTTCTTTGGCTTCTGTACACTTGCTTGCTTGGAGGGAAAACATAACTGATGGGCTTCACTAGTTTTATACAATTGCTTACTTGCTTGCACAGGAAAAAGGCAACCATTTCCTAAAGTAAAACAGTTAAAGACAAATGCACCCAGGAGGACGTGACTCTCCAAACGAAGTAGGTTGTTTGTTCTGGGAGGTCACAAGGTTTACAATGTTAACCTATACACAAAGAGAGAATAGCGTCGTTATCTTGTGGTTTAGAGTCCAGGGCCACATATTGTTTAGACATCTTAGGGACAGTTAATAAATAACATAGGCCCCTGCTCCCCACATTGGAATTTCAGCCACCTGGAAAGCCCCTACATGCCCCTAAGCTATTACGCCTCACCTGAAAAGCCCCTACATATTTTTGTGATTTTCTCCTATAAAAACCCTGCCCCACGGCTTCTCGGGCTTCTTCACCCCTCTTGCTTGAGGACTCGGTGTAGAGCCCCTCAAGCCGGTTTCAATAAATCCTCTTGCTGCTTGCATTGAGTGTTCTCCGTGTGAGTGTCTTTGGGTCTGGTCGACTATCCCCTCTGGGGGCCCAAAAGGGGGTCCCTACAGTTTGATGGGGGGGGCTGGGCTGGGACACTCCTGAATCAAAGAGACTGAGAAAATAATAACCCAGATCAAAAATGATAGACCAGAGGATGATCATGCAAACCACAAGTCCTAATGCTGGGGCCAGCTGAGACATATGGATAGAGTGTTTAGGACCCACGTATCTTGTGCTTATTCAAAGGAGGGGCCAACACAGGCTTCGGGGCCATGCAGCGGTGTGTGCCTTCCTGGGGGGGAGGGGAGGACAAACAAAGTAGAAAGGGGGGGAAGGGGCTGCTTGCTCACCCACAGGCAACCATTAGCATATAGAACAAGGGGATTTTCTCACCACTGATGAAGAACTGGGCGTTTTGCTCACCGGACATTCAAGAACGGGGCGTCGCTGAGGGGGCTACTCGCCGAGGATCAAGGAGGGGGTGTCTCGAAGAACTGGGCGTTTTGACAAATGCCGAGGATGCTGCTCACCTGACTTTCAACGGGGCGTCTCCTCCAGACGCCGATGGGGCAGAGGGTCACAGATGGGGTGTCTCGCTAATGCCGATGGGGCAGAGGGTCCCTGTTCAGGTGCCAGATGTTGCAGTCCCCCCCACAAGGCCAGCTCAGGAGGGATGGTAGGGTCTCAGTCGAATTGGGGTGAGCAGCACAGTCAAGACACAGACTCTGGGAGTTGGGTGAAAGCAGAAGCGAGACTCCGCAAACTCGTTTATTGAGCAAAATGCACATAGGGTTTTAAGGGGCTGCTAATCCTTGTATGGGGTGGTCCCCTTTTTGTGACCAATGACAGCCTGTCTCTGGACAGGAAATCTCATAGCAGACTTTTCACGAGCATGGGACTGTAACTGTTGTCACACCAAGCCTGCACAGAATGGCATTTTCACAGAAGCCACTTCCTGTTTTCTTCTGCCATGCGGTCTGGCTAGGACCAGGCCTATATTGTGCCATACAGCTAAGTTATTTTTAAAGTTTATTTATTTATTCATTATTATTATCTTTTTCCCCAAGGAAGGGTCTCACTCTGGCCCAGGCTGACCTGGAATTAACTATGTAGTCTCAGGGTGGCCTTGACCTCATGGCAGTCCTCCTACCTCTGCCTCCCGAGTGCTGGGATTAAAGGTGTGCACCACCACCCCTGGCAAAAGTTTATTTACATATTTATTTATTTATTTATTTATTTATTTATTTATTTATTTATTTATTTATTTGAGAGAGTCAGAGAGAGAGAGATTGAGAGAGAGAGAGAGAGAGAGAGAGAGAGAGAATGGATGCGCCAGGGCCTCCAGCCATTGCAAACAAACTCCAGATGCATGCGCCCCCTTGTGCATCTGGCTTACATGAGTCCTGGGGAATCGAGCCTTGAAGTAGGGTCCTTAGACCTCACAGGTAAGTGCTTAATTGCTAAGCCATCTGTCTAGTCTCCTGTTTCTCTTTTTATCTGATTTTATTTTTTATCATTCATTTATTTAGAGACAGAGAGAGAGAGAGAGGGCACACCAGGGCCTCTAGCCACTGCAAATGAACTCCAGACGCATATGCTCCCTTGGGCATCTGGCTTATGTGGGCCCTGGGGAATCAAGCCTTGAACTGGGGTCCTTAGGCTTCAGAGGCAAACGCCGTAACTGCTAAGCCACTTCTCCAGCCCCCTATTTCTCTTTCTGCCCATCACCCTGAACCCTCACAGTTTCCTTATTTCTGTCCAACAGTTGGTTATCAATATGGTTGAGGGACTAAGAGAACCAAGCTGGACAATGACTTCAATAGCTGAATCATGTGAGAAGCCTGGGCCTGGTGGGGGACAGTCAGTGCTGCTTGCCAGTGTGGCCCACCCAGCCCCTCCCTCTAGTTGCTCCATCCCAGAGATGTCTTAGGAGCTGGGGCCTCATCAGATGGATGCCAGTGTGGCCATCTTTTCCTTCATGGCCTTAGCCTAGCAGGGCTAGGGCTTCAGAGTGCTGAAGAAAGGGGGAGCTGGTGGGTCAGGATGCGGCACAGGGGAAGCAGGAGCCTGTGCTCCAATACTGCCTTGGTGCCTAATGAGTGTAAGCCATGGGTAGAACAGAGGTGAGGTGTTCCTTCTCTTCAAAGAAGATGAACACCACCAGCAACCTTTGAGCACCCACAGCTCAACCTACAGAAGGGGCCAACCCTGACTTTCAGATCTCCTGTGTCACACAACATTCTGATGTCCAGAGCCTGAAGGGAATTCCCTCTGAGTCTAGAGAATATTAGGGCCATTGGTGGGTGGACTACAGATCTGGCAGTATGCACAGGTCTACAGCTGTACTTGGTTTAGTGGCTTTTCATTTTTCTTTCTCTTTCTTTCCTTCTTTCTTTCTTTTTTGGATTTTCAAGGTAGGGTCTTACTCGAGCTCAGGCTGACCTGGAATTCACTCTGTAGTCTCAGGGTGGCCTCAAACTCATGGCGATCCTCTTAGCTCTGCCTCCCGAGTGCTGGGATTAAAGGCATGCACCACCACCCCTGGTTAGTGGCTTTTTTCTTTCTTCATCTTCTTTTTTTGTTTGTTTGTTTGTTTTGAAATAGGGTATCGCTCTAGTCCAGGCTGACCTGGCAGTACTGGAGGAGAACGGGGTACAGATTTCCTTGGGGACACTTTCTAGCTGGGGTTTGACCAAGCTTTGCTCAAAGCCACTATTGCTGCCTTGGGGGCTCTGAAAAGGATGGCAGGAGGCTTCCCCACAGAGAGCCCCCTGTGGGCTGTGTTCTTTATCTGGC
The DNA here is from genome assembly GCA_036365145.1 of Orientallactaga sibirica. NCBI lineage: Eukaryota > Metazoa > Chordata > Mammalia > Rodentia > Dipodidae > Orientallactaga > Orientallactaga sibirica. The sequence goes on from JAEOAD010002145.1 coordinate 18,056, forward strand.
TAACCTGTCTGCATACAGTTAGGCTAGTTTGACTAGTAATTGTCTCCCTGGAGAGTGATGTCTCCTCCCATGCTGAAGACCATTTCCCCTGGCCCAAAGCATGTAGGCTACGACAGACATTACCCATCAAACAATGTCTGATGCTTGTTTCACCCAGCAGGCTTCTCTCCTCCATGTAGCTTTGAGCATTCATTCATTTCAGCTCCCGGCTCTAAATAGGATGCTGTGTAAGGCCAGAGCTGGGGCAGAGTTCCTTATTTTCAGGATTTCATGTGGACAAGACAAGGGCAGCTTACACACCTCCTGTTCTGAACAGAGGCCAGGCACGTGTTGCCAGAGAACTTCTGCTTGGACTTGCTGCCTGCCTCCCTGTTGTGGCCAACTGGAGTCCATGCCAGGCTGATCCCCATCCTGTGGCTCAGCATCTATGGACCGTCAGTCTCTTCTACCCCACTACTTAAAAGCAGCAAGTCAGGTGAAAGGGACTCTTAGGGACTTAAAAATATACAGGGTTTATTCTTATTTATTTATTTATTTATTTATTTATTTATTTATTTATTTGGTTTTTTGGGGTAGGGTCTCACTGTGGTCCAGGCTGACCTGGAATTCACTATGTAGTCTCAGGGTGGTGTCAAACTCATGGTGATCCTCATACCTCTGCCTCCTGAGTGCTGGCACTAAAGGCATGCACCACCACGCCCTGCCTACAGGGTTTATTCTTCACTGTGCTCACATTGGTATACCACAGACACTCATGCCTCCTCCCATCTTAACTTATGCTGTCCCTTGCTACCTCCAGTTCAGCTTTCTCAATTTCTACATAAGACAGGTGTGGTAGTTTGAATAGGTGTCCCCCAATATATTCAGTGTTTTCTTAGTTTGTAGTGTGCATCTGCAGCCACCTGGGTGGAGGCAGTGTCACTGGGTGGATCTCAAGGTGTGGTGGTGGGTTTGGGATTTCAATCTAAAGATATATGCCAAATGTGCCTAGCTGGAGTTCCTGGGGTGTGCTGTGCTGTGCTGTGTGGCTTTTGGCTTGTGGGTTTCTCTCTGTGTTTGGTCCTGTGAAGGCAGGCCAGCTTCTTTGCCATGATGGAACTTCCCCTGGATCTGTAATCTTCAGTAAATTCCTTCCTCCATATCTGTGCCTGCTCTGGAAGTTCATCTCAGCAAACCTAAAGTTGCCTGCTACAACAGGGGTGCTGCAGAATTGATCTTTCCGGGGTGAGAGATATCTATTAGATCACTTGTCCAATACATCCATACAATTATCATTTGTCAATTGCAAAGGACATTAAAAAACCATATATAAAGTTGGGCATGGTGGCACACACCTTTAATCCCAGCACTTGGGAGGCAGAGGTAGGAGGATCGCCATGAGTTTGAGGCCACCCTGAGATTATATAGTGAGTGCCAGGTCAGCCTGGGCTAGAGTGAGACCCTACCTCGAGAAACCAAAAAACAAACAAGCAAACAAAAAAACTATATATAAAATGCATGAGTATGTCTTGGCTGCCTAACCTAAACAGTTTTGTGTGTGCTGTGTGACTCCGTTGTTCACTTTTTATTGGATCCACTTTCTTTTGGAAGTACAGCTTATATTTTGATCTGTAGCAGCAACGTATTTTATGATACAATTTAAAATACTTTCTTATTCTTTTTTCTTTTTTCTTTTTTTTTGGTTTTTTGAGGTAGGGTCTCACTCTAGCCCAGGCTGACCTGGAATTCACTGTGTAGTCTCAGGGTGGCCCCGAACTCAAAGTGATCCTCCTACCTCTGCCTTGCCAGTGCTGGGATTAAAGGTGTGTGCCACCACACCCGGCCCATAATTTCTTCCAGCTCAGGGATATGTTGTGTATAGAGGCTGTGGTCCTACCCTGGGGCTGGCCCCTGGTGAAATTATGTTCAGGCTATGGAATCCCGGTGAATGAGCTGTCATCATGTGTGTCTATAGTGATCACTCCTTGGGAAAGTTGTTTTCATAGGCTGTATTCTGGGGGAACAAGTTGCTATTATGGGTGATTGGGGTTCTTTCCAGAGAAGAATTCAGATGATGAATTTGGTGGAAACAAACTGTTCTTGGGGTTGGTCACACACTGGGGTGCCTCCCTAGAGAAGATTTTTTCAGATAGTAAAATCTGGAAAGAGAACTCTTCTTGGGGTAGGTCACACACTTGGGTGCCTTATTGGAGAAGTGTTTTTCAGGTGGCATTTCCTGGAAGCATGTGCTTCTCTCCTTGTATTGTGTGCCACCTGTGGTCACAACCTGGAGGAGGCCACTAAAGAGGGAGTGTTCAGATGGCGTACTGAACCCCTGCAGGTCATGCGACCCTCTCTTTCCAAAAGTGCCGAAATGAGCAGCCATAGGTCCACGCTGGCGAAATGGGTTGCAAGTGTGGGGCCCCTTCTGGGGGCAGCACAGGGTGTCTGGCATGCGGTGACTTCTTTGTTTAATGCTTGCCATCCTATGGTAGCTGACATTTATTGGGCATGGTAAGGTCGTAAGGGTAGGGTCACTTGCTCTCCTCCTTAAGGGAAGAATGAAGGTGAGAGGATCTTAAGGGGTCATGGCAGCACTCACCTGTATGGGCTTAACTTTCTGGTCATAGATGTCCTCTCAAGGATGAGATATGTGATGACAACCTCATTGTGTATATAAAATATATACATACAAAGCACACTTTTATTTATTAGAGAAAGAGGCAGAGAGCAAGAATGGGCATGGCAGGGTCTCTAGCCACTGCAAACAAACTCCAGACGCATGTGTCACCATGTGCATCTGGCTTAGGTGGGACCTGGAGAATTGAACGGGGGTCCTTAGGTTTCACCGTCCTACCCTTTATCTGCTAAGCCATCTCTCCAGCCCATCATTGTATATTTTTAAGATATTTTATTTTTATTTATTTATTTGACAGAGAGAAAGAGGGAGAGAGAGAGAGAGACAATGGGTGCACCAGGGCCTCCAACCACTGCAAACGAACTCCAGATGCATGAACCACCTTGTGCACCTGGCTTTATGTGGGTCCTGCGGAATCGAACCGAGGTCTTTTGGCTTTGCAGGCAAGCGGCTTATGCACTAAGCCATCCCTCCAGACCCTTATACCATTTTTTTTACTCACAAATACTCCCTAATGCCATGTGGGGTTTACCCCATTATTTACATTGCTATACCAATGCTGAGGTTTGGGTCTCTGGGGACTGTCTATAACGTCAGAAACTTCTACACACTTTAATCCTAGCAGTTGGGAGGCAGAGATAGGAGAATCACCCTGAGTTCAAGGCCACCCTGAGACTCCATAGTGAATTCCAGGTCAGCCTAAGCTGACCTCGGAAAAAAAAATTTTATAATGAAACCATAGGGTTATTTATTAGGATACTGCACAGGCTTACATATAAGAAAACAGATAACTGAAGCAAAAGTGGATAACATTTTTAAAACTTTTTAAATATTTCATTTATTATTTATTTATTATTATTATTTTATTTTTACTTATTTATTTGAGAAAGAGGCAGTAAGACAGAATGGGTGTGACAGGGCTTCCAGCCACTGAAAATACACCCCAGAGGTGAGTGCCACCATGTGCATCTGGTTCTATGTGGTTACTGGGGAATTGAACCTGGGTCCTTAGGCTTTGCTGGCAAGTGCCTTAAATGCTAAGCTATCTTTCCAGCCCAATATTTTACATAATTATTAGAGGGAGAGAGAAAGAGAGAGAGAATGGGTCCACCAGGGCCTCTAGCCACTGCAGAGGAACTCCAGATGCATTCGCCACCATGTGCATCTGGTTTATGTGGGGCCTGGAGAATTGAACCAGGGTCCTTAGGCTTCGCAGGTATGTGCCTTAACTGCTAAGGCATCTTTCCAGCCCCCAATAACTTTTTTAAAAAGTTAAAGTTAGTTTGCTATACATAGATCACAAAGACATTCAAGAATGAGGTAGGGGGGCTGGAGAGATGGCTTAGCGGTTAAGGCGCTTGCCTGCTAAGCATAAGAACTTGGTTCCAATCTCCAGGTCCCACGTTTAGCCAGATACAAAGTGACACAAGGGCGCAATGCCGCAAATTCCCACAAGGGGGTGCACGCATCTGGATTTCGTTCTCAGCAGCTGAGAGACTGCTGGCATGTCCATCTCTGTCTCCCTCTCCCTCTTCCTGTCTCTCTCCAAAAATAAAAAGAATGAGGTAGGGCTGTGTGTGATGGCACACACCTTTAATCCCAGCCCTCAGGAGGCAGAGGTGGGAGAATCACTGTGAGTTCAAGGTCAGCCTAAGACAGCATAGTGTATAACGAATTCCAGGTCGCCCTAGGCTAGAGGGAGACCCTACCAGGAAGAAAAAAAAATGTGGTAGGGAGGGTGTTTTCCTCCAGATATAACTTGATGCCAGTAGAGCATGCCTTCTCCTAGTGGCCTGTCAAAGTAATCGAGCAGAGGGCTCGGTTAAGGTGCTTGCCTGCAAAGCCTAAAGTCCCAGGTTTGATTCCGCAGGACCCACGTTAGCCAGATGCACAAGGGGGCACGTGTATCTGGAGTTGGTTTGCAGTGTCTGGAAGCCCTGGTGCACCTATTCTCTCTCTCCGTGTTTCTCTGTGAAATAAATAAATAGATTTTAAAAAACTAATCAAAGCCAGGCGTGGTGGTACATGCCATTAATCCCAGCACTTGGGAGGCAGAGGTAGGAGGATCACTGTGAGTTTGAGGCCACCCTGAGACTACATACTGAGTTCCAGGTCAGCTTGAACTAGAGTGAAACCCTATCTACATACAACCCCCCCCCCAAAAGAAGTAATGGATCAGAGCCATGCAGTGATAGACAACCAGGTCTATGGAATTGGTAATGGAGCTATTATTGACACTGCTGGTAAAAGGAGGGGGAGGGTCACAAGCCCCTTCCCTGGAATTGTAGCCATTACTCCTTCCTGCCTCCCTGGGATGCTAAGTAGATGGCATGGTCCAGTCTTCCTGTCATCCCTTATAGTAATGCAGTTTTGGGGGTCACTCCTATAAAACACACCCCACTTGTGCTCTGCAAGTCAACCAGGTAAACTGATTGGTTCACCTGCTTGGGCTTTTGTGGAATTGTGAGCAGTGACAGCGCTAAGATATGGCTTCACACTGTCACTCTCAGCAGGGTTAGTAGTTCCACTCGTTCTAGGGGCACCAACTCGGGATAAAACCCAGGATTAGTGGCTTCCTCCCAGTGATTGTGTGTGAGAAATTGAAAGGTAAACAGAACACTGAGAATTCAGTGTTGATATGTGTGTGCATATTGTCAATGTTGTGTGTGTACCCATCTGAGTATGGCAATAGAATGAGGAAGCTGTTTGTATCTGATGAGTGCTTTTGCACCTATGAATTTGTGGCATCCCCAGATTCTTGTCTTAGGAATTTAAAGAAGTGAAATTCACAGGTCATAAGGTAAGGGTTAGAGAGATTTTATTCAATTATGAGAAGGAACGTGGAGAAAGTATGGAGAGCTCCTGTCATATGGAAGGTTTAGGGGGTAAAGCCTGTCCTGTGACCCAAATTGGGGTCACTGATGGATTTGGAATGGGGGCTGAGCTAACCTGCCATGATGCCAACTTTTGGGACTGAGTATCCACAATGCCACTACCAAATGAAAGACTTCCTGGAATCGCAATTCTAGGAAAGGGGTACAGGGAGGGACTCAAGTTGTTTATGATCTGGAGAGCTCCTATAGGCAAGAGCTAAGCAGAAGACTTCTCTGGTCTGTAGTAACATGGGGACTGCTAGTGCAGGCTTGAGGACATTCCTGCTTTTTACTTTTGTGGGCTCTTTAATCCTAAACTGCCTCAGTAGTCCTAAAAGTTTTTTTTTTTTTTTTTTACATAAACATGAATTTGCTTAATTTTCCAACTGGTGTTAGAAGGGGCAAGGGCATGTTTGAATATTGTTCTCCCTTCATGTCTCTTCCCATCCCTTAATTATTCTTGTTTTGTTGTGGGTTGTTTGGTTTTGAGTTAGGGTGTTATTCTAGCAGTTGGTTATCCCATGAGTAGACATACCACTATTGTACCCATTCAGTCATTGGGCCTGTATGGCCAAACTTGAATATTCAGTGTCCACTGTTTTCACTGCTGATGACTTCTGTGTTCCATATGGCTGCATGCAGGGCAGCTGTTTCCAGCTTTCTGTTGGCTGGTCTACAGGGAGAAGGTTTTCTGCTCAGCACCAGCTTGCTTTCTCAGTGACCTTGCCTCTCAGGCAAGAGATGTCTTTAGCAATAGGGTCTTACTATCTGTTTCTCAAGGGAAACCAAAGACTTTGGCAATAGCCTTTAATGTTTTGGAGGCTTCCAGGACCTCCTTGGCCAACAACTCACTGGAAGGTATCCCATCCCAGGCACTGAAAATTTTCTAGTAACAGTCTACAGCTTCTAGATGTGCCATTATTCAAAAAAGTAGGTTTACATAAGTCTTATTCACAATATCTTGAATTTTGATTGACCATCCCCCTGCCCTTCTTTTATGCATTTTCTTCCCATGGCCTCGCTTCGGCCATTTCCCTCCCTGTAATCTGTTCTTCTACTTACATATGTGCAATACCATACACTTAACTCTTTCCCCTCCCTCCCTCCCTCATAGCCTTTTACCAGTTTACTGGTTTCTGGTACCAACTTTTAGTTCCAGTTCACACACAAGTCTATACATTTGTAGCTAGGATCCACATATGAGAGAGAACATGTGACGTTTGGCTTTCTGAGCCTGGGTTACCTCACTTAGTATAATCCTTTCCAGATCTATCCATTTCCCTGCAAATTTCATAATTTCATTTTTCTTTACCGCTGAAAAAACTCCATTGTGTAAATGTACCACATCTTTATTATCCATTCATCTGTGCAGGGACATCTAGGCTGGTTCGATTTCCTAGCTATTGTGAATAGAACAGCAATAAACATGGTTGTGCAAGTATCTCTAAGGTAGTGAGAAGAGTCCTTTGGATATATGCCTAGGAGTGCTATAGCTGGATCATATGGTAGGTCTATTTTTAGGCTGAATGGAACAGAATACAGTCAGATTCTAAAAATTTAACTAAACAATGTACCCATTCAATGAAATACAGCACAGAGTACTTGTGCAAAAGTAGGTATTATGACAAACAGATCCTTAATACCGTCACAGTACCTAAGGATGTGTGTTGCCCCACACCCTTAATCCTGTCAACTGGAAGGCTAAGATTTCTGGTCTGTAGAGGATTCCAAGGTCAGCTTGTGACCAAGGGAGACCCTTTTCCAACGATTGACAGAAGAGGAAACAAAGGCACTATAAATGAGGAAGCAACAAATGAGCAGCCCAAAATATAGCTTAGTTATGAATGTCAGATCTGACCATCCATTAGGTTTAACATATAATTTACCCTGACATGGAAGGTGCAATTAGACCATCCAATGCAAGCCTATACACCAGGCTTATTTGGTGGGTACTAACCTGGTGTAATCCAAGTTACCTTTTGGGACGGTTTTGGTCTCAGCTATGCTGCACGGCTGCTTGGGTCCTTCTTTGCTGTGTGGTTGGCTCAGAAAGGCCGGCTGCATCTGTGAGTCACTGCTTTAACCTTGCCAGATGATGGATTGGTGAGCTTTCTTCCCCAGGTCTCTGGTGCTTGATGGCGCTTGCACTGGTGGTAGGGGAGGGGAGGCTGTGGATGGTGGCTGAAGCCCATCTGCATGTCCACGTAATCCTCTTCCTCACAAGCTGCTCTGTTAGTCTCTGGTGTCCTCCTTCCATGTTTCTTGGGTTTGCGACGAGGCCGGTGTGATTGGAAAATCCCCTCGCCTGGCTTTAAAATCCTGCAGATCAGGCGGAGCCTGGCGGCTGCAGCCGCATGGAACTCGCCGCCACAGCTGGAGCTGCTTCAGCCTGCTTCTGTGGGCTCTAGACGCTCTGCATCTCTCCTACTTCTCTGCTGCGGTTGGTAATTTACTGTACACCTCACTTTTTGGTAGAAGAGTGTTTTTGTTTTGTTTTGTTTTGTTTTGTTTTGCTTTTTCCCCCCTAGCCTGTTTTGGTGTGGTTCCTATACCGCCATATTAAACAGAGGTCCCAAGGGAGTGTTTTATTCCCCAAGATTCCATGAAGGATGTGAATTGGGCAGATGTCTATGCAGGGCCATTGTCAATTTTAATTGACCAGGGTACGCCCATGACCAACATAGCGGTTTTTGTCACCTTAATGACATGGAAAACCTTTTCCCCTGAGAGAGCAAAAGCAAAAGTAAGCTTAGAGCAAGCGTCCATGATGACATGGACATATTTGAGGTTACCAAAGGAAGGTATGTGGGTAACATCCATCTGCCAGAATTTGGGGTAAGGCCTCTAGGACTGATTCCTTGAGGCTGTAGGGGGCCCAAGGGGGTTAGGGGGAGCATGCCTTACAGGTACAGGTTAAATGTTTGCATTGGCTAAGCGAGAGCTCAGGGTATAGGGTTTTTAGATTAGTGGGGGATACCCTTGGTGTAAACGTCTAGCTTGTTCTAAAGGTGGCAAGGAGAAGACAGCAATAAATTTGTCTACCTGCGAATTCCCATCAGCAATAAAGCCAGGCAGACCAGTGTGTGAGCGAACATGCTCAATAAACTAAGGTTACGATTTGTTTTCCATCTGTAATTGTAAAGTGGAGATGTAATTGTAAAGTGGCATGATGAGAGGGCCTGGGATTGGCTAAGGGAAGTACCTTTGTCATTTGAATAGCATAACTGCTGTCAGAGAAGATGTTGATGGGCTCTTGTTGACAGAGCTCTAAGACTCTGATGATGGCATATAATTCCCCTAGCTGGACTGAATGGGGCATAGGGAACTTAAGGGCCTCATCTGGTCGATTGGCTCTCTTAATAATTAGTCCATAAGTATGCTTATTGGCATCTGTAAAGGCCGAGGCTGCTAAGGGTATTGGCTGACTGGAAGGCCTGGAGAAATAGTCTTTATTGGCAAAGCCATTAGGGATTGAAGTAGTTTTTGAGTGGGGAGGTGATTGTCTATCTCATTGGGGAATCCCGCCATTAGGATGTGGAAAAGGAGTCCTCTCTAAAAAGAGGTTGAAGTTCCAACATTGGGATAGGCAGAATTATTTTGGAGGGTTCCATATTATAGATTTTGTTAGTGTAGGTACGTGCCTTAATTGCTATGAGGAGCATTGCTTGTAGGTTGGTGGTGAGTTTATGGGCCTGTGCCCATGAGGGGTGTACCCAGTAAAGGGGCAATTGGTTTTGCCAGATGACTCCCAAAGGTGCCCCTGCTGTCCAAAGGATCACATTTAGGATTGGAACAGACGGGTCATATCTCGTGAGGGTCATTGAAAAGAGGTAGTGGGATATATTATGTAACATATTTTTGGAGTGATCGTTTAGAGGAATGTTCCTTGAAGGGTTGTCAGTAACTCTAAGGAGGTCATAAAGTGGTAGGACCACACTTGGAGGGATGGGCAGGAACAGTTTGAGCCAGTTAATTTGGCCACAAAAATTTTGGAGGTCATTGAGGGAATAATGGTCCTTTATTAGAAGGTGAGGGGTAAGTGGTTGTATAGTAGTAGAAATTTTGTACCGTAAAAATCCAAAAGGGGGCACTGTTTGAATTTTTTCATTCACTGTGGCAAACCCAACTTTTTGGAGGTCCTCAATGAGTAGTTTAAGGAGGTCCAAAAGGGCAGTTCTTGAGGTATGTGCAATCAAAAGTTCATCCATGTAATGAACAAGAAGGCATTTAGATTGTATTCTCGCCGTGGCAGAAGATATAAACATTTGGCAAATAAAAGGAGTGTTTTCATGCCCTGGGGGAGAACTCTCCATTGATATCTTTTTTTAAATATTATATTTTTATTTATTAATTTGAGAGAGAGACAGAGAGAGAGACAGGAATAGGCAGGTAGAGAGAAAGAGAGAGAATGGGCGTGCCAGGGCCTCCAGCCACTGCAAACAAACTCCAGATGCATGTGCCCCCTTATGCATCTGGCTTACGTGGGTCCTGGAGAATCGAGCCTCAAACTGGGATCCTTAGGCTTCACAGGCAAGCGTTTAACCACTAAGCCATCTCTCCAGCCCTCTCCATTGATATCTTTTAGCTGGGATAGAATGGTTGGTCTCCCTGACAGTAAAGGCAAAATAGGGCCTTTCCTCTGCCACTAAAAGGGTAGAGAAAAAGCAATCTTTAATATCTAAGACAACTATATGGTGGTTAGTAGAGATGGCTCCAGGGTGGGGGAGGCCCATCTGAAAGGAGCCCATTTTTTAAAAAAATTTTAAATTTTTATTTATTTTTGAAGAGAGACACAGAGAGGGAGAGGGAGACAGATAGAGATGGGCGCACCAGCAGTCTCTCAGCTGCTGTGAATGTAATCCAGATGTGTGCACCCCCTTGTGGTCAAGTGTGTCATATATATATGGATTTTTTGAGGTAGGATCTCTCTCTAGCCCAGGCTGACCTAGAATTCACTATGTAGTCTCAGTGGCCTCATATTCACAAGGATCTTCCTATCTCTGCCTTCCAAGTGTTAGGATTAAACATGTTTGCCACCAGGACTGACAATATATTTTTTCTGTTTTGCCAGCACTACAAGTAAGGAGAAAAGAATTAAAACTTAATAAATGCCAGGTTAACTTGGCAGATAGCACCATGTAAATGATGACTTTGGCAGTACGGTCTTACCATCTATTTCTGATGGGTAACTGAGAGCCTTGGCAATAGCCTGCAATGTTTTGGGGCCCTCGGGGACATCACTGTGAAAACTCACCAGAAGGAATCCCATCCCTGGCACTGAAATTTTTCTAGTAAGTCTATGGCTTCTGGATGTGTCATTCTCCAAAAAAGTCGGTTTTCATGTGGCTTGTTCACAACATCTTGAATTTTGATTAACCTTCCACCAACCCCTCCCATGACCTCACTTAGGCCATTGCACCCCCAGTAATCTGTTCATCTACACACACACCACCTTAAGTCCTCCTCTCTCCTCCTTCTCTCATAGCCCTTTTCTGGCTTACTGGCCTCTGTTACCAATTTTTACTCCAACTCACACACAAGGATAAAACTTTGTAGCTAGGATCCGCATATGAGAGAGAATATGTGACATTTGGCTTTCTGGGCCTGAGTTACCTCACTAGATATAATTCTTTCCAGATCCATCCATTTCCTTGCAAATTTCATCATTTCATTTTTCTTTACCACTGACTAGAACTCCATTGTATACATGTCCCACATCTTCATTATCCATCAGTTGAGGGACATCTAGGCTGGTTCCATTTCCTATCTACTGTGAATACAGTGGCAATAAACATGATTGAGCAAGTATCTCTAAGGTAGTGAGAAGAGTTCTTAATGCCTAGGAGTGCTATAGGTGGACCATATGGGAAATCTATTTTTAGCTGTGCCAGTAACCTCCACAATGGTTGTACCAGATGGCACTTCCAACAACAGTGTTGAAGTGTTTCTTTTTTCCACATTCTCACCCATATTTATTGTCATTTGTTTTCTTATTTATTATGATTTTTTGAGGTAGGGTCTCACTCTAGCCCAGGCTAACCTGGAATTCACTATGAAGTCTCAGGCTGGCCTCTGCCTCACAAGTGGGACTAAAGGTGTGCACCACCACACCCGGTTATTGTCATTTGCTTTCATGATGATAGCCATTCTGACAGGAGGGAGATGGAATTTCAAAGTAACTTTAATTTGACATAAGCTAGCAAATGAAAATACATACAATACTGTAACTTGCTTTATCTGCCTGAATATACTTCTTTTTTCCCTTATTTTTGGTAGAGTATTGCTCTAGCCCAGGCTGACCTGGAATTTACTATGTAGCCAAAGGGTGGCATCGAACTCACAGTAATTCTCCTCCTTCTGCCTCCCAAGTGCTGTGATTAGAGTGCCACCACACCTGGCTTAATTATCTATCATCAGTCTATCATCTATCTATAGCTATATAATTTTATTCAGTTGCAAGAAGAGAGAAGAGAGACAGAATGGGCTTGCCAGTGTGCAGCCACTGCACAAAAACTCCAGACACATGCACCCCCTTGTGCTTCTGGCTTAAGTGGGTACTGGGAAATCAAACCTGTATCCTTTGGCTGTGGAGGCAAACTACTAAGCCAGCTCTCCAGCCTGTGACTCAATTTGTATTTTATCTGTTATTACATAATTATCTCTGATAGAAGTCATGTGGTTTATTTAATATCCAGCTAGCAAAGTGTATATTGGTTGCAAGAACGAGGGTTTGTTAAACAAGTGATGGTTTTAAGAGGCCCGTGTCAGAAGAAATCATGTCTCTTAACTGCCAAGAACCATTGAACTCTGAAGAATGTGCTGGATGGTAATGAAGACATCTCTGCCATGGACTGAGTACCACCTACAAATTCATTTGCGCCTGCACGTGTAAGTACACACCATTAAGGGTGGAGGGGTTGTGGTTTGACTCATGGGTGGCTTGGGTTAGGGTTTTGTTTATGATAGACATTCTGCCAGGAGTGAGGTGGAATCTCACTTAGCCTTAACAGCTAAGCCATCTCTCCAGCCTTAGACTGTTTTTTCTCCCCTCTGGTAGGTGAACCCATTGGATGGGGGCAAAGTATCTGACATATGTTGAGTTTAACTTCTAAAAGATCTAAGTCTTCCTTCTCCTTCAGACATTTTATCTGTGGCTTAAATGGCCAAGTTCAGTAATGTCTCCAGAACCCAGACAGAGGGCCACTGCCCCAGGAAGGTTCCTAAGTAATGAGTGTGTGTACTGCTGAACAAGCAACTGACTGAGTGTTCTTTGAAGTGGAGGCAAGAGTGACAGTGATGCCAAATGTGCTGGACTGCTGGAGCCCACCTGGCAGGATCATATAGTACCTGACTAAAATGTACACAGGCCATGAACAAACAGGTGTTCAGGAAAATAGCTCCTGACATATCCCCCTTTTTCAAAAATTATTTTCAAAGAAACCGTACCTTTCTAGACTGTGTCTGTCTTAGGTTGTTCTCTACCATATTTAGGCCTTACCCATCATTGGCACAGGAATGTCATCATTCATCATTCATGCCCTGTCTTAGGTTGACATAACTCGAGAGAATCTTACCCATCTTTGACTACCAGCCTCTGCAGGGGAGAACATCCTCTTTATGGTAGGGTCTGGAGCCAGACATTATGCACCTCAGCTTTAATGTCCCAAAGCGAGCGGATGACATGTCTAATTACTGGTGGGAGTAAGCAGGCACCAAGCACGATACTTCCTGTCCAGGAAGTAAATGAAGACCACAATGGCCATGAAGGTAAGGAAACTCTTAATTTTTCCAAGATATCATTTGCTGTCTCAGCTGCATCAAAATTTCTTGATGCAATTGAATCAAATCTAAAGATATGTTTGCATTATGCCATATTCCCTATAAATGCATTTTTACTTTTTCCCAATGATGTTGACTGTTATACAGCATCTACTTTCTGTTCTAATTTACTATCTATGTCTTCTTGAGTTCCCAAAACAATAGACATTTTTTGGTAGCACACTGACAAAACGTGCAGTCTGCACTTCTTGTGCTAAAGCAACAGTAGTAGTGGCAGTGGCCAGAAGCATAATAAAAGTGAAAATTCCTGCAATAATTAATCCTATCATCCTTTTTGGTCTGCTTAATGCATGTTCCATTTCTGTAAGCATTTGCAAGCCTCAATCAGCATACGAAGGTTTCATGACATTAATAGGAATCATAACAAATGATTGTTTAACTATCATGAGTCGAGTATCAGAGGCTACTTTGGTAGCACAATTAGTGAGAGTACAATTTTTCCATGTCACATCCCCTCATTCCAAGTAACATTCAACTGTCCCACCACTAGCACATAAGGTGGAGAGACACAAGCCAATACCTCTCCCTTTGGGAGGGATGAGTACCTGTTTGCCTTAGCAGAGGTGGCTGTCACTTCATCCATTGCCGCAGTGAGCTTCCAAATATAAGTTTGTTGATAACCATTATCACACCATGTTGCAGGGAGTAGGATGGGTGGATCAGGTACATAAGCCCAATACAGCTTACTGCAGATCATCGGGAGTTGAGTCCACATCATCAGTAGCAGAGGCATCATTCTTCTTGTGTTCAGCCCCACGACCTGGACCAACCTCTCTGGCAGCCACCTGGCATTGTCAGCATCCTGAGGAAAACACAAACATGCCCTCATCCCCATATTAACACCGGTCGGGGCCATGCCATTGTCCATCAATGGGGTCCTTCCATCTACCCTGTGCATAGGTATCTAATGTTCTGGGATGCCATAAACTATCTGCTGCAGAGTGACCAGATGCATACATGATTTAAAAGCACTCTGGTGACCAAGGGTATAATTCCCCCTTTTTTATTTTTTGTAATTAATTCTTTAAAGCTCCATGGGCATGTTCAACAATTCCTTGTCCCTGTCGGTTGTAAGGTATACCTGCTGTTTTATGAACAATTGATAATTGGGCACAAAAGCGCTGAAAAGATTGACTAGTGTAACCTGTACCGATATCTGGTTTTATAATAGATGGAATATCTGCTACAGCAAAACATTTAGTGCAATGTGCTGTAACATGCTTAGTAGCTTCTCCAGTCTGTGCCTTAGCCATCAATAATCCTGAGTAAGTATCAATGGACACGAACATATCTTAATTTTCCAAATTCAGGAATAGGAGTTACATCCATCTGCCACAAATGATTTGGTTTCAATCCTCTGGAGTTTACTCCATATTGTGGGACTGAGTGATATTCAGGACAGGGACTACACTGTCGCACAATTTGTCTAGCAGCCTCTCTGATAATTTGAAATTGTTTTCTTAAGCTTTGGCTATTTTGATGATGCAAATTATGAGATCTTTGTGCTAATGCTAATTGAGATATGCCTATGATCTGTGTAGCCTTATCTGCTAAAAAGGACCTGGAAGTCCTGAATGAGCTCGTATATGACCTACAAAACAAGGATGAGAGCAAGCGTGCCTGCAGCTTTGTATTTGACTAAACAATTCTTGAACTTGAGTCTTGGCAGTTTCAGTATAAGGCACAGTTTCAAGCACTTGTAGAGCTCTAGCAATATAATGACTGTCAGTATACAAATGAAAAGGAACAGAAGCTAAAACGTGAAATATAGTAGCTACAGCTCTAAGTTCTACTATTTGAGCTAATGCAGGAGGAGTCCAAAATGACTAAGATTGCTCCTGAAACACAGAAGCTGCTTTACCATTAGAGGATCCATCAGTAACTACTACTGAGGCACCTTCAATAGGTTCTTGCTTTACGGATCATGGAAAAATAAAAGCATGAGAATTTGCAAATTGTAATAATTTATCTTAAGGATAATGATTATCTATAATACCAGGATAATGTACAAAAGCTATAGCCCAGGAGTCCAGATTTTGAAATAGCCACTCAACTTGTTTTGTAAATGGAACTCCTATTACAGCTGGTTCTTTCCCAAAATATTTTCTAGATTCTAATTGAGCCATTTGAATTAAACAAGCTACAGCTTCATAATAAGGGGCTCATATTCGAGCAGGAGACACAGGCAGATGTAGCACAACAATAAAGGTCCTTTTGCCACAAGACTGCAGTTGGAGAATGTCTAGTAGCCAGAATCTATGCAGCCCATCCCTGAGAAGAATCTATATATTGGATTCGTTGATTTTCGACTGCATGCTCTACTAAAGATAACGCTTCTCTGGCTTCTACAGTCAGTTTTCTCCCTGATTTTGGGTCTGAATCACCTTTTAAAATATCAAAAAGAGGTTTTAACTCACCTTAGCAATCTTCAAATGAGGTCTAAGCCAATTAATATCTCCCAATAGCTTCTGGAAATCATTCAAGGTTTGCAACCCATCCTTTCTAATTTGTATTTTTTGTCTAGTTTTTGGATACAATTTATGGCCTAAATAAGAATAAGGAGGTTCAGTTTGTACCTTTTCCAGGGCTACAACTAAACCTTGTTCCTTCAGAGATGTTGTAAATGAACATAAGCTGCTAATAGTAATCGCTTCTGTTTATGTGCCAAGAGGATAGCATCCATATAATGAATTCTATACACTTGAGAATAAGCCTGTCTAGTTTTCACTACAGCCTGAGCTACAAATTTTTGACACAAGGTGGGGCTGTTACCTATACCCTGAGGCAAGACTGCTTTGGAGGCAGTGGACCTCCTCTGAACATTTCTTTGTGTTCACCCTCAGGCTTTATAAAAGCAATAAAAGGTGGAAAGTCCTCCTCTCCTCTGCATGACATTGTGCAGCTTCCTCCTCTAGCTCCTCCTCTTGCTCCCACTCTGCAGACAGAGCAGAAGGTTTAGTTTCACTTCCTTCCTCAGCACCAAAAAGCAGCAATTCTGCTTTATTTGCTGATTTTTCTGACTGAACTTTATCCCTTTCATGTCTAGGATCTAAACTATCTCTAACTAGAGTCCATAAACTAAAAATATCCGCTGGGACCTTACTTGGTCCATGGACATCATAATAATCTTGAAGTTTGGTCCCTACTCTTTGCCAGGTTTCTGAATCTACTGTCCCATCTTATGGGAACCAAGGATATACCTTCTCCACAAAATCTTAGAAATTACACAGCTGCTGCTGTCTCACTTTTGCACCTCGAGAACGAAGCATATGCTTAAGCATATGTACAAAAAGCAGTCGACTGTTACCTTGTGCCATTTTTCTCCCGAGAAGTTACTCACTGCTCCTCTTTACTTTCCGTTGAGCTCCAATATCCAGCGGTGTCCTTCACTTCTCTCCCCAGGTTTCAGGTCCGCTGTCCGGGTGCCACATGCCGGAGCCCACCGGCAGAATCGAACAGTACCTGAGTGGGGAGTGAGGGTTAAGAAAAAAGACTAGAGAGAAAAGATAAACTCTGGAGGGCTGTCAGTGTATACTGAAGCCCCGACTTTATTTTCATTTAGTTTAGCTTTTTTATACTTCTTCTCAGCACAAGAATGCAAGCAGAACAATCATAACATTTTTCACAGGATTTCTTAAATCAAAGACCAGTCAAATCTTGGCCTCAGGGTCAAAAGATACTCCCTTCTCAGTTCCCAGAGCCTCAGCAGGTCTCTAATCTAATGCTTGGCCAGACATCCTGCTTTTCAGTAGCCCACTGTAAAAATGTACACAAGCCATGAACAAACGGGTGTTCAGGCAAATGGCTCCTGACCCTGGACAAATCACTTGGAGGAATAGCACTGGTAGGGGAGGAAGCTACTCTGTCTTTCTAAAACTGCTGAAATGAGCAAGTGTGGGTCCCCTTCTGGTGGCAGAATATTTCAGTCAGAGAACAGTACCTGTGCATTTAATGTCAAGGCTTTTAAGGGGCAGAGAAGGCCCTATCTTTACATCTAAGCCACCAAGTTTAGGAAAAATCCTGGGGCTTTTAAAAATGATTTTAAAACGTCAAATGGTGCTGAATGGAGGAAGTGAAGGAAACTTGAGGATGGAGGAAATTGTCTTATGCTGATGGATATTAGAAAGCAGGAATTCTTGGGCTACTTAACAGTTTTCTAAAAGGTCTGCTTGGATTCTGATATTATCACCACGCCCAGGTTAGGGTTAATAACCTAATTTACCTCTTCCCAGATCTATTCTAGGACCATAAACTCAATTGCTGAGTCTTAGAAACATATCAGGTGGCTAGTGCCAAAATGTGACTTCCATTGAACGTGTCACCAGCTGTGGGAGCTCATCTCAGTGTTCCCAGCTTTGCTACCTGAAGGCCTTCCACTCAGGTGCAGCCTGGATTCTTAACACAGTGTAAAGAATTTCAGGTTGAGGAGAAGTAGACTTAGTGAGTCTGAGTAGGAAACAGGATAGATGATTGAGGAGTCAGGTGTGGGCCTCAGGAGAAGAATGCACCCCAGTTCTCCAGCAGCAGCTGCATTGTTTAAAGAAGGTGAGCTACTTATTTCCTTATAAAAAGATTTTATAATGAAATCATAGGGTTATTTATAAGGGGACTGGACAGACTTACAGATTAGGAAACAGAACTAAAGTAAAAATGTGTATGGCACAATACAGGCCTGGTCCTAGCCAGAGCACATGTGTGGGAGACCAACCATTCTATCCCAGCTAAGATGTCAATGGAGGGTTCTCCCCCAGGGCATGAAAAACAGTCCTTCTACTTGCCCAATGTTTATATCCTCCACCATGGCAAGAATACAATCTAAATGCCTTCTTGTTCATTACGTGGATGATCTTTTGATTGCAGTTATGCTATTCAAATGACAAAGGTACTGCCTGCCCTTAGCCAATCCCAGGCCCTCTCATCATGCCACTTTACAATTACAGATGGAAAACAGATTGTACCCTTGGCTTATTGAGCATGTTCGCTCACACACTGGTCTGCCTGGCTGTATTGCTGATGGGAATTCACAGGTAGACAAATTTACTGCTGTCTCCTCCTTGCCACCTTTATAACAAGCTAGACATTTACACCAAAGGTTCCATGTATCCCCCACTAATCTAAAAACCCTATACCCTGAGCTCTCGTTTAGCCAATGCAAACATTTAACCCATACCTGTAAGGGATGCACCCCCTACAGCCTCAAGGAGTCAATCCTAGAAGCCTTACCCCAAATTCTATCTGGCAGATGGATGTTACCCACATACCTTCCTTTGGTAACCTCAAATATGTCCATGTCATTGTGGACACTTGCTCTAAGCTTACTTTTGCTATTGCTCTCTCAGGGGAAAAGGCTTTCCATGTCATTAAGGCGACAAAAACTGCTATGTTGCTCATGGGCATAGCCTGGTCAATTAAAACTGACAATGGCCCTGCATACCCATCTGCCCAATTCACATCCTTCATGGAATCTTGGAGAATAAGACACTCTCTTGGGATCCCCTCCAACCCGCAAGGACAAGCCACCGTGGAGAGAACTAACCGGACCCTAAAGGAACTAATTATAAAACAGAAGTCCACTATGTCACCCAAGGACCCCCACTTGGCCCTAGTGGAAGCTCTTTTCACCCTCAATTTTCTCACCTTTGATGACTCTCCCCAGCCTACAAACATTGGAGATCCCAACCAACCACAACACCCTTACCCTTAGTCTGCTGGAACGATCCTCTTACTAATATTTGGAAGGGGCCCCACCCTCTTTTAACACAGGGTGGGGGGTATGCTTGTGTCTTTCCAGAAACTTAACAGATCCCAGTTTGGATTCCTGCCAGAAACATCCATCCAGCCACTGACTCAGTGACCGGCCTTGATGAAGAGGATGATGCCAAACCCCTCAGGCTGCATATGGGATGTTAAACTTATCCCCCCCCCTTTTTTTCTCCTTTTATCTCCTTTTCTCCCTACTACCACTTCCCAGAAACCATTTTGGACAACTCTTCTTAGGCCATACTTGTTTGGTGCAGTGGGCCTAGATTCTCATGCTTTTCCTAGGCTTTATTTTAGCCACTCTGTTTTGCTGTATTCCTCCCCCTTCAGGCACGCACTTCTCCTTAGCCACACCTTTGCCTTTTTTGCTTATTAATGCCTCTTATGGTAATGCTACCCTCCAACCAGACATAAATTCCTTTCCAACTCCTTTGATTACATTGATCTGCTACCATTAAGGACACTCAATGCTACTAACTATGATGCTAGGGTGAACTCACGACAGTCACCCAGGAACCTGTCCTACCCCAGTCCTTTTTCAGCCTCTCTAGTTAATTCTTGCTTGTGGGGACTGTTTCACGCCATAGATCCACCACCACTTGGCCCTCCCATGCCTTCTAGGCAACAGCCTCATATGTATAGTACAATACAGGTCTAGTCCCTAGCCAGACCTCATGCTAAAAGCCATAACCCTCGGGTTTTCTCACCAGGATGGCGGATAGCCCATGACAGGTAAGATTCCATGAGATGGGGCAACCTAAGACAGGCACCATCACATGTGATGATCCCTTGGGGCCTGGGTTCAACAATGGCTTTCAAAAAACCATACCAGGCCATGCCCCTCGGGTTTTCTCACCAAGGAGGCGAGTAGCTAATGACAGTAAGACGCCATGAGATGGGGCAACCTAAGACAGGCATCGTCACGAATGATGATCCCTTGGGGCCTGGGTTCAACAATGGCTTGGCAAAAAACCTTACCTCTCAGGGTTGTCAATAGTAATATGTATGGCACAATACAGGCCTGGTCCTAGCCAGACCACATGGCAGAAGAAACCAGGAAGTGGCTTCTGTGAACATGGCATTCTGCGCAGGCCTGGCGTGATAACAGCTACAGTCCCATGCTCACGAGCAGCCTGCTACAAGATGACCTGTCCAGAGACAGGCAGTCATTGGTCACAAAAAGGGGCCCACCCCATACAATGATTAGCCATCCAAGCCCCTTAAAACCCACGTGCACTTCCTCAATAAACGAGTTTGCGGCAGCTCACCCTCTGCTGCTTCCACCCAACCCAGCAGAGACCCTGCCGTCCCTCCTGGGCTGGCCTTTTTGAACTTTTTTTTCATTATTACTTATTAGAGAGAGGATGGGTGCACCAGGGCCTCTAGCCTGTAAATGAACTCCAGCATCTGGCTTACATGGGACCTGGAGAATCGAACCGGGGTCCTTAGGCTTTGCAGGTGTGCGCCTTAACTACTAAGCCATCTCTCCAGCCCTTTTAAAGTATTTTTAAGATTTTATTTTATTTATTTGAGTAAGAGAGAGAACATAGGCATGCCAGGACTTCTAGCTACTGCAAAAATCTGCTGGAGCTGAGCTTAAAGCTTCCTCCATGTGGACCAGCTGACAGAAAGTTGGAAAAAGCTACACTGCAAGCTTTAAAATTGGCCAGCCAGGCCAAATGAGCTAATGGGTGCTTGTCTGTTATGGGAGAAACCAACAGATATCTACTTGGACTGGAGGCCTGCTCCATGAGAGGGAATACATCTCTGATACTGAAAACCTAAGATGGGTAGTCATGAGCCCTAAGGGTGTAACGTCTGCTGCCTCATTAAATGTATATACTATGCTCGCCAAAATGCCCAGTAAGCACTTCTCTTAATGTGCACAGCCATATATGAATGCTACTCTCACTTTTGTTTAGAGAAGCTTCTCTTTTCAGATGGTGGTGACCTTGGGAGGACTCAGAAGGCACCATGGTGCTGAGAAGAAGGGACTGGACTGCTCAGCCCTGAAACATCTCAAACCCACCTTCCAAGGCTCAGGGTCCATTGCAGAAGACAGAGAGGAAAGAATGTCAGAGCCAAAGGAAGAGTAGGACTCCATACAATGGGCTCCTCCAGACACAAAATGGCCTACATATCAATGACCTCACAGTGCCCGACACTACCTACACAAGATCATGGTAATATGAGGAAAAGATCATGACATCAAACTGGAAAGAGAGACTGATAGGTGGAGGGGATATGATGGAGAGTGAAGTTTCAACGGGGAAAGTGGGGGGAGGGAGGGAAGTACCATGGGATATTGTCTACAATTGAAGTCCTCAGTAAAAAAAATTAATAAAATAATTTTTTTAAAAAGCCTTGTTACTGGTGTGGTGGCACATGCCTTTAATCCCAACACTAGAGATGCACAGGTAGGAGGATTGCTGTGAGTTCAAAGCTACCCTGAGACCAAATAGTAAATTTCAGGCCAGCCTAGGCTAAAGCAAAACCCTAAAAAAAAAAAAGTATTACTAATTCCCTTCATGCTTTACAGCTAGTCAACCATCCCCAATGTACCAATTGGTGCAATGGTAGCAGGTCTGTTATAGGGGAAACCAACCGTTCTCTGGTTGGACTTGAGTCCCACTCCACAAGAAGAAATTCCCGCCTGGTACTGAAAACCTAATCAAAAGCCTACAGCTGGGGAGGTCATGAGGCCTAGGGGAGAAACTACAGCTCTTATTTGGCTAAATGGATATGACCATTAAACTGCCCTCTAAATATTTATGTTTCTGCCCAGATATTGAAGAACCAATCTGACTCCATCTTAGAGTTAGGAGCCATTTATTATTAAATCAAGATAAGTTTCATTTCTGCTTACAATAAAACTTGAGTTTGGTCTGGAGAGATGGCTTAGCAGTTAAGGTGCATGCCTGCTGCAGAGCCTAAGGAGCCCGATTCAATTCTCCAGGTCCCACATAAGCCAGATACACATGGTGGCACATGCACCTGGAGTTAGTTTGCAGTGACTAGAGGCCCTGATGCACCCATTCTCACTCTGCCCCCATGACTCTAATAAATAAAATATTTTTTAAACTTGAGTTTCCATTAGGTCTAACCCTAACCCCTCCACTCTTAATAGTGTGTACTTAACAAGTGCAGGCCCAGATGAATTTGTTGTTGGCACCCAGTCCATGGCAGAGACTTCATTACCATCCAGCATATTCTTCACAGTTCCATGGATCCTGGCATTTAAGAGGTATGATATCTTGTTATATAGGCCTCTCAAAACCCTCAAAAGCTTAACAAACCCTAGTTCTTGCAAACAATGTACACTTTGCTTGCTGGATATTAAATAAACCACGTGACTTCTATCGGAGATAATTATGTAATAACAGATGAAACACAAATTGAGTCACAGGCTGGAGAGCTGGCTTAGTAGTTTGCCTCCACAGCCAAAGGATACAGGTTTGATTCCCCAGTACCCACTTAAGCCAGAAGCACAAGGGGTGCATGTGTCTGGAGTTCTTGTGCAGTGGCTGCACACACTGGCAAGCCCATTCTGTCTCTCTAGAAAATAGCTATGAATTCCCTGTGAGCATATTTCTTATGATTCTGAATCACTTGTTGATTCTATTTATTTATTTGTTTGTTTATTTATTTATTTGTTTATTTATTTATTTATTTATTTATTTAGAGAGACAGAAGAAGATGGAGAGGGAGAGAGAATGGACGCGCCAGGGCCTTCAGCCACTGCAAATGAATTCCAGATGCATGTGCCACCATGTGCATCTGGCTAACGTGGGACCTAGGGAATCGAACCTGGGTCTTTAGGCTTTGCAGGTAAATGCCTTAACCACAAAGCCATCTCTCCAGCCCTTCTTCATTTTATTTATCTTTTGGTTTTCAGAGGTAGGGTCTCACTCTAGCTCAAGCTGACCTGGAAGTCACTATGTAGTCTCAGGGTGGCCTCGAACTCACAGCCACAACCCTTCCTCTCTGCCTCCCTCCCAGTGCTGCTGGGATGAAAGGCATGAGCACCACTCTAAATACATTTTATTTATTTTATTATGATTTTATTATTTTTTCTTATTTATAGGAGAGACAGAAGGAGTCAGAGAGAGAAAATGGGGGCACCAGGGTTTCCAGCTGCTGCAGATGAACTCCAGACACATGGGCCCCCCTTGTGTATTCTCTCTCTCTCTCTCTCTTTCTCTCTCACATGTTTTGGGCTTACAACTTGACTGAAGATTTGCTAGAATGGGTTCCTGTGATCATGGTCTCACTCTAGCTCAGGCTCACCTGGAATTCACTATGTAGTCTCAGGTTGGCCTCGAACTCACAGTGATCCTCCTACCTCTGCCTCCCAAGTGCTGGGATTAAAGGCATGTGCCACCAAGCCCGGATTGCCCGTCTTTAAGAAATTTATTCCCTAGAGATACCATTTTGACTTTCCCTCCTATATGTCTGATCCTCATGCAGAGCCCGTGACACAGTATACATGTAGCCTGCTACACGGTCATGACACGTGGAACTGTGCAAGTGCTGGCAGGTACAGGCCTGGCTGCTTTCTCTTCCCTTTTCTGTCTTTTGGGTACAAACCCATGAAGCCACGCATGCTTGCACTAATAAAGCTACTTCCTGGACGAAGACCCCAGTGCCCTGTTTCTCTATGCAACCATCCTAGATTCAGAGACAGTGATTTCATCTCCACTGCAATAGGGTGTGATCTCTGGGGTACCTGCAGCAGTGACCTCACCTCGCACATAGGAGCTGGTTGAGTCACAGGACACTAAAACTCTCGGCGTGTCAGAACAAGGACCCCACGAACACAGCAGAACCTGGTGAGGCCCAGACAGCAGCTGTGGCGTGCTGAATGTCAGTGTGGTGAGAACCCAGATTTATACTGGTAGGCCTGCCTCTTAGCAGAAGTGGTGACTGATCAGCTCCCGGAGTTGTGCAAAGGAGTCTCACACTTTAGGAGATGAAAATGTAACTCCCAGGCAATGGGAAGTGAGTTGGACAATGTTATGTAGCTGTAAGTGAAAAAATGAAGGAGCTGAGTTTGGAGTCTCGATCTACAGGTCCATGGTGCTCCTCTTAAGGCTTAGGGTAGCCCTCACCAGAGGTACCTAGAGGCTGGGGTTTGCCAGCCCTGGTGGTGCACGCCTTTATTCCCAACAATTGTGAGGCAGAGGTAGGAGGATGACCGTGAGTTCGAGGCCACCCTGAGACTACAGAGTGAATTCCAGGTCAGCCTGGGCTATAATGAAACTCTATCTTGATAAAACCAAAGAGATGAAAATAACATCCTAGCTGTTGGGATTTATGCAAAATATCAAGGCTAAAAGGCATTCGTTATGAGAACAAGTGCAACAGAAAGCCTTTCAAAATATTAAGCAATCCTCTCCAACACACCAGGCTTGGGACTCCCAAATATGTTCAAGCCTTTCTTCTCATATACGCATGAACATACTTTCTTCTTATATATACATGAGCATGAGCATACTGGCATTGTCGTGGGAGCCCTCACCCAAATGTTAGAGTCATGGCAACAGCCAGTGGCATTTCTCTCCAAATAATTTGAGTCAGTAGTCCAGGACGGAATGCCTTCCTGCAGCCACACACAGTCATGGCCTTTCTAATACTGGAGGTTGATAAATGGCTATGAAAAGAGAGCTGACAATCCAAGCTTCACATGTAGTCATGACTTTAATGGAATATAAGGGACAATACCAGCTAAATAACTGGGATGATCAAATATCGAGGAATGCTATATGAGAACCCATGCATTCACAGTGAAGTAGTGCAGACTCTAAACTCTGCCACCCTGTTGCCTGTTAAGCCAGATCAGCCAGCTCATGGCTGCATTGAAGATCATGGATGAGGTATTTTCCAGTTGGTTTGACATAAAGACCAACCTCTCAAGGACCCTGATTCTGAGTAGTTCACGGAAGGCAGCAGCTTTATGAAAAAGGGAGAATGCATTGTTGGGTGCTCTGTGTTGACCCTGAATGCCAGCCTAGAGGCAAAATCCCTCCAAAAAGGGACATGAACACAGAAGAAGGACTCACTGTGCTAACCCACATCCTCCACTGGCAGCAGGAATATATGTCAATATATACTCAGATTCAAAATATGGCTTCACCATGTTCAAACCACACAGGTATTTATAAAGAGGAAAGGACCTGATAAACTCAACATCTGTGCTCTCCAGCCATTACGCACTCATGCCTGCTTGCACCTACAGAGTTCCACCTTCAAGACAGTATACCTTAGGGGATGCCAAGTAAGACATATTGACATATATGGAAAACAAAGAACCTGGACTTCAAGGGGACCTGTCCGTGGGTATAAAAAGGTAGACTTTTTCTTTGTCCCAGGCTGTCTTTTGGGTACAAACCTACAGAAACCTGTTTCTCTAGGTGGGCATTCTGCAACACCATATCATCTATGTTATGGTGATTATCTATTTGTTGAACATTAAGCTATATCCCAATAAGGACTTCTATAACATAATTGATAGTTGGCTTATATGTGGAATTAGGGAAACTTAATTGGAGTACATAAAAGAAATAATGATAGCAGACCTCCCTTTGTGGGGCAAATTACTTGCCTAAAATGCTTCTACAGACACAACCACAAATCTAATTGTGTATACGAGAAGAAAAAAAAATGAAAAAAAAACATAGGGAGGAAGAAGCAATCCATGAGGGAAATTCTAGTTCTCTCATGGGCCACACCTCGAAACCAAAACCAATCATATGGGAAATTTCTCATGTGAAACCAATCATTTACATGTGACCACCCTGCTGAGCACAACCCTGAAACATGAACTACATCACTGGAGAGCACCACAAACTCCAAGAGACAGGCAATAAACTTGCTATCAAAGAGATGAGTGTAACCCCCACACTGGTACTCATGTTCATTGCTTTTTTCTTTCATTTAAAAAAAATATATAAATGATTACAGGACTGAGGAAGAAAATGGAAACCAAGTAGTGCTTCAAAGCTTCAGATCACATTCAAAACACACCATCATTTCAAACAGAAGCAGTAGAAAAACACTGCAAGGTAGTCACAGCAAGCATGCTGTGTCCATACTCAAAGACTGCCTCCCATGATAATCACTTAGAGGACTATAAACAGAGAATTCCAAAACACAATTATGACACACATATACAACAAACTTAAAGGGAACATGAACTAAGGCCTGAAGGAAATGAAAGAGCATCAACTGAAAGAGCTCAATTGACACCTGAATGAATTCAAAGAGGACAGGAACAAATGGCTGAATGAATTTCAAGATAACACAAATAAGTAAATGTGGTGACAGATTCAAACCAAGCAATGAAAGTGGAACTCAATGAAGAGATAGAGATGCTGAAGAAAAACTGGAAATCAAAAATGAAATAACTCAACTTAAAAGCTCCCAGGAAAGCCATACCAGAAGAACAGTTCATGTGGAGGACAGTATATGAAGACTTGAGGATAAAGCAGAGGAAGCCAAAATCATGACAGGATCAAAAAAAAAAAAAAAAAAAAAAAAAAAAAAAACTCAAAGCCAGGCATGGTGGCGCATGACTTTAATCCCAGCACTCGGGAGGCAGAGGTAGGAGGATTGCCAAGAGTTTGAGGCCACCCTGAGACTACATAGTTAATTCCAGGTGAGCCTGGACCAGGGTGAGACCCTACCTCACCAAAAAAAAAAAAAAAAAGATCATAGGACACTTCAAAAAGACAAAATGATCAAACCATAGGCATACTAGGACAAGAACTCCAAGAGGAGAACTTCAAGTCAATGACACAGAAAATATTTTCAATACAATCGCAGGAGAAAATTATCCAAGCCTTACTAAAAAGAAATTCATCAAGGTATAAGAAGCATACATAAGCCGGGCGTGGTGGCACACGCCTTTAATCCCAGCACTTGGGAGGCAGAGGTAGGAGGATCACCGAGAGTTTGAGGCCACCCTGAGACTACAGAGTGAATTCCAGGTCAGCCTGGACTAGAGTGAGACCCTACAAAACAAAAAAAAAAAAAAAAAAAAAAAAAAAGAAGCATACAGAACACCAAGGACCATAAAAGAAATTAGTTAAAATTCTAAACACAGAAAAGAAAGACAGAATAATAAAAGTGGCAAGACAGAAGAAATTGACCACTGATAAAGATAAGCCAATCAAAATAACATCTAGTTTTTCAATGGAAACTCTAAAAGCCATAAAAGTTGGGATGGAATATTTCAAATATTAACAGACTATGGCAGACAGGAGAGATAGCTTAACATGTAAGACAGAACCTGTGAAAGCCAGGTGCACAAGGTGAGCATGAGTCTGGAGTTCACTTACAGGGGCTGGAGGTCTTGGTGTGCCCATTCCTGATCTATATCTATAACTATATCTATCTTTCATCTCTATATATATATATATATATATATATAAATCTTAAATAAATAAATAGGCTACTTGCAGTGGTGCATGCCTTTAATCCCAGCACTCAGAAGGCAGAGGCAGGAGGATTGCTAAGAGTTTGAGGTCACCCTGAGACTACACAGTGAATTCCAGGTAGTTAGGACTAGAGTGAGACCCTACGTCAAAAAAATTAAATAAATAAAATTTTTTTGTTTGTTTTTGTTTTGCTTTTCAAGGTAGGGTTTCAATCTGGTCCAGGCTGACCTGGAATTAACTATGTAGTGTCAGGGTGGCCTCAAGCTCACAGTGATCCTCCTAACTCTGCCTCCCAAATGCTGGCATTAAAGGTGTGCACCACCATGCCCAGCTAATAAAATATTTTTTTAAAGACTGTGGCTCTTCCCCTTAACTGATGGCTACCCCCACAATGCACAACCCATAATCCCCATGGGGATAACTGGCACCGCCAACGAGGAGGGTCCCTTTGGAGGGGGCAGGGATGAGGATAAGAATGGTATCAACATGTGATGTTTACATATGGAGTATGAACATAACTAATTTTTTAAAAAGACTATGGCTGCCAAGCCAAACAACTATGCCCTGCAAAACAATCCCTCATTAATAGGAGAAAGAAAAGCATTCCATGATGAATGCAGGCAATATGAATACATGAGCCCTAAACAAGCCCTCCGAAAATACTGGATAGAATAGTTGCCACTGAGGGAAGAATAGATATACTGTAGAGGCTACAGGCAAAGAACATCAATAATTAAAACTAGAACACTTGTTAAAGGAAATAAAGATCAAGAAAACCCCAAACTCCAAAAATATCATCTACATGACAGGGATTAACTCACACCTTTCAATGAGCCCTCTGAATAACAATTGACTCAACTTCCCAATTAAATGATAAAAGTTAACAAATCAGAAAAAAATATCTATCCATTCGCTATCTCCAAGAAACCCACCTTTCCATCTAAGACACCACTTTATGGAGGGTGGGTGCAGTGATACACATCTGTGATCTCAGTGCTAGGGAGGTGGAGGCAGAAGAGTCCCTAGGACACAATGGCTAGATAGACAGGACGAATCAGTGAGCTCGAGGCCCCTCGAGACACCCTGCCTCAAAGAACATAAAGGGGCTGGAGAGATGGCTTAGCAGTTAAAACACTTACCTGTGAAGCCTAAAGACTCAGGTTGATTGTCCAATACCCAAATAAGTCAGATGCAAAAGGTGGCACATGTGTCTGTAGTTCATTTGCATTAGCTGTAGGACTGGCACACCCATTTTTGTGTGCTCTCTCTCTCTCTCTCTCTCTCTGTCAAGGAAATTAATTAATTAATTTTAAAAGTATGTGAAGATAGATTGAGGAACACATCTGATATTGAGCTCTGGCCTCCTTCACATGCATGCCCCTCCCACACACGAACTCACCCACATGCAAACATACATACACACATGACAGCATACACACACACACACACACACACACACACACACACACACACACACCATAAAAGAAATTACATCTGGGGGCTGGAGAGATGGCTCAGCACTTAAGGCACTAACCTGAAAAGCATAATGACCTAGGTTTGATTTCCCAGTACCCACATAAAGCTAGATGCACAAAACGGCACATGCATCTTCAGTTCGTTTGCAGTGGCTAGAGGCCCTGGTGTGCCCATACTCACTCTCTGTCCCTCTCTGCTTGCAAATAAATAAATAAAATATATAAAAAGTACATCTGTTCTGAACAAGTAATGATTTTTCTCTTGCCATTATGTCTTAAGCATTACAGTAACCATTTGCACAGCAGGCATTACATGTCAGGTATGATGTCATGCAGAAATATTTACAGTATACAGATGGATATGCATTGGTTATATACAAATGCTGTGCCATGTTACATAAGAGTTGAGTATCAGTGCCTTTTGATATCTGTAAGAGTTACCTTTTCACTCCTGAGACAAAACACCTGACTAGAAGCAGCTTATGGAAGGAAAGGGTTTATTTCTGGCTTACAGTTTTTCAGGGAAGTTCCTATCATGACTTGGAAAATATAACAGAAGCAAACAGTGGGACATCACATCTCCACAGCATCAGGGAGGTAGCAGTGAGAGCAAGGTCCCTAGGCCCACCCCCTGTGACACACCTCCCCAGCGAGGTTAAAACACATGAGGCTATGGGGGATACTTTACATTAAACCAGCACACTGTCTGAGAGAACTAAGGGACCAGTTCTCCAAGACTAGTAAAGGAAAATTATATCTAGTGACAATAGTCTTAGCCTTATCCTCGGTCTACTTGCAAATATATAAAAAAATAATTTTTTTTTGAGTGAGACTGTTCAATCTCCAGTGAAGTTTACCTTAAAAAACAATTAAGGTATCTTCTAGGCATGGTGGTGCATATCTTTAATCTCAGCACTCTTGAGGCAGAGGTAGGAGAACTGCTGTGAGTTTGACACCAGCCTGGGAGTACAGAATATGTTTCAGGTCATCCTGAGTAAGGCCCTACCTCAAAAAGTAAAAGTAACACACACACACAGAGACACAGAGAGAGAGAGAGAGAGAGAGAGAGAGAGGTGTTGGAATAAGGGACACATATTATTCAAATCCAAATACTTTTTGTTGATGACCATTGCATACCCTGATGTTGCAAAACCTTGAGTACCTAACCAGTTGGAGTTCAAAGAGTCTAGAAGGTTATCTGCAGTAACAACTACAGGAAGTTTTAACTGAAAAATAAAATTATGCCACAAGGATCCCTTTATCCATCACTTCTGCAAATTCTTCTGATAAAATCTGCCCTGTCTCCCCCACACTAGGGCTAACAACATGTCAGAATATGAGGAGGACATACATCTAGGCCAGTCATTCCCAACTGGTAGCAACAGTGTCCCAGGGTAGCTAGGCAATGTCTGCACACACTTTTCATTGGCACTGCTGAGAGGCAAGCTATTCCTGTCATTACAAATGCAACTACATGATGTACAATGCACATGACAGCCCTGCCATAAAGGATTGTCAGCTCCAGATGGCAGTCATGTTGAGAATCATTGTCCTAAAGCTGTTGTGCAACCGACTTCCTTTGGAAAGAACTGGTATGACAAGTTTCCGCCATACTGGAAAACTAGAGTCCAAGCAGTTGGATCAAAAGAAGATCCCAAGAGAGTGGAATGGGAACAGAGAATGTCCAAACAAAATCAGCATACGACAAAAGTATTCTGAAAGGAATATTATTTTTCATAATACTTTGTTTTGCACATGCATGGTGTGTGTGTGCACATGTGTATACAAGTTTGTATATGTGTACATGCACTGTTCAGATAACACACATGTGTGCATGTAAAGGCCAGGGGTTGAAACTGAGGGTCTTTTTCAATCATGTTCCACATTCTTTTGAGACAGGGTCTCTCACTAAATTATAGCTCACCAATTTGGCTAGAATAGCTACCCATTAAAATCCAGGCATCCTCCCCATCTTCCCAGTGTTTTTGGGTTATTGACATGCTCTGCCATACCAGGTGAATTCTGGGGAACAAAACTGTACTTGGGTGGCAAGAACTTTATTCCCTGATCCACGTCCTCAGACCTAAAATGGTTTCTAATCTTCAAACTATAAACTGAGTGGAGCAAATCTCACAATTTCCCCTGGTCTGAAAACACCACCAATTTCATGAACCAGGAAGGGAAAACGTGAAGAGTGGAACTAGACAGAGAACATTAATGGTCCCAAAGAGCAATGGTAGAAAGAAGTTATGAAAGCAATCTGTCAGGACAACAGTCTAGGTCAGAGCACCTAAGATTTCTGGATCAAAAATAACCTGCAAGAAGCTGCAATTAGTGAAAAAGTGGATCTGTCTTACAGCTGTAAGGAAAAGCCTACCAAGAAGAAGATCACAATAACCAAAAACAGACCTGGCTCAAAAAAAAGTACAAAACACAAGCAAGCACCAAACCCCATGAAGCGCCTCATGTTGGCAGGAATTAATTCAAACCTCACAGTAATAACCTTAAATATTAATGGTCTTAACTCACCCATCAAAAGACACAAGTTTATCAGGGTAGATAAAAAAATATGGACCCTTCTATCTGCTGTCTCCAAGAAACCCACCTCACCACTAAAGATAGACACCTCCTCAGGGTGAAAGGATGGGAAATAATATTACAAGCAACTGGAAATAAAAACAAGCTGGCAATCCTATATTAATATCTGATAAAATAGACTTCAAACCAAAAGTAATCAAAAGGGACAAAGAAGGCCACTTCTTACTCATCAAGGGAATTATCCAACATGAGAACATCACAGTAATAAATCTATATGCACCAAACAAAACCTACCTTACAGCAAAATAGAAATAAATACCAACACCATCATAGGCAGAGACTTCAATACTCCACTATCATCAATAGTCAGATCATCCAAACAGAAAATCAACAGGGAAATAATAGAGCTCAACAACATCATAGATCAACTAGATACAACAGACATGTACAGAACTTTCCATCCCAGCTCTACAGAATACACATTCTTCTCAGCAGCTCATGAACCTTCTCCAAAAATAGACAACATATTAGGCCATAAAGTCAGGAAAATTGGAGTAACTTCCTGCATCATGTCACATCATAATGCTTTAAAGATAGAAATCAACAAAGAGACTGATCAGGAACTCGACCAGCTACTGGAGACTAAACAACACACTTTGAAACAATGAATGTGTCGTGGAAGAAATCAAAAAAGAAATTGTAAAATTCCTAGAATTGAATGATAATTAAAACACAACCTATCAAAACTTATGGGACACAATGAAGGCAGCCCTAAGGGGAAAAGTCATAGTACTAAATGCCTTCATAACAAAGACAGAGAAATCTCAAATTAATAACCTAGCTGTCCACCTACGGGCACTGGAAAAACAAGAAGAATCCAACCCTTAGAGCTGCAGACAGAAAGAAATAATGAATATCAGAACAGAAATCACTGAATTGGAAACTAAGAAAACTATTTGAAAAAAAAGATGAAACAAAAAGCTGGTTCTTTGGAGAAATAAACAAGATTTTAAACCCTGGCCAATTTGACCAAGCAAAAATTAAAAACTAGAGAAGTCTCAAACTAACAAAATCAGAAATGAAAAAGGAGAGAGGTCACAACAGACATCAATGAAAATGGAAGAATCATCAGGACATACTTCCAAAATCACTGCTCCACAAAATTGGATAATCTGGAAGAAATGGATGAATTCCTAGACACATACCACCTACCAAAACTAAACTCAGAGCAGATTAATCTCCTCAACAAAGTTATCCCATCCATGGAGATTGAAAAGGTAAGCAAAACTTTCCCAAAATGAAAAGTCCAGGACCAGATGGCTTCTCAGCCGAATTCTATCAAACTTTCATTGAAGAACTGAAAC
Organism: Orientallactaga sibirica; assembly: GCA_036365145.1. Classification (NCBI taxonomy): domain Eukaryota; kingdom Metazoa; phylum Chordata; class Mammalia; order Rodentia; family Dipodidae; genus Orientallactaga; species Orientallactaga sibirica. The sequence goes on from JAEOAD010002145.1 coordinate 50,957, forward strand.
CAATTTTTCTCGAACTGTTTCACATAATTGGAGACCTGGGAATCCTCCCCAACTCCTTTAATACCAAATACTCCCTAATACCAAAACCAGACAGACATGCAACAAGAGCAGTGTGCAACTTGGAAACATTGTCTCCCTCAAACAACTGGATTTAAGATATTTCAGCTGAGCAGTGTTTTGTATTTCACACCATGGAGAACCACAAAGGTTAGGCCAAGGCTATTACCTTTAGGGAAAACTAAACTTGGACAATTAACATGCAGACATTTCAAACACAATGACAACATGTAAAATCACGACAGGAGAAAAAAAAAATCAGTCAGCGGCTCAAAAATTGGCTGAGAAAGAGTTACAGAAGAACTGTTGAAAGGAATAATCATGTAGGATAAGTGACTTTGAAAATTCATTCCTTAACTTTTATTTTATTTACTTAGTTTTAAACTATGCTGTTTTACATTTTATTGTCAGGTCTACGGTAATTGACTTGTTTCAAAATTTATTTGTGTGTGTGTGTGCATGAGTGTCTGCATGCACACATGTGGTGGTCACAGAACAACTTTGAGGTGTGTGTGTCTTACCTTCACAGTTTCTCTCACCTCTGTGAATTAACTGCTAACCTACAACTGAATGCTGACAAGCTTCAGATTCTACTAACAATGCTTCCTTTTGTCATAGGCATGTGCATTGGGATTAGAGATGCACACACCACTTTTTTTCTTTTTTTTAAAATTATTAATTTTTTATTGACTTTTATACTTACATACAAAAAAACCCCACCTGATATTTCCCTCCCTTCCCCATTCCACTTTAGAACTCCAGTCTCCATCATATCCCCTCCCTCTCTCCATTAGTCTCTCTTTTAATTTGATGACATCATCTTTTTCTTCTATTTTGAGGGTCTTGCAAAGGTATTGCTAGGCACTGCAAGGTCATGGATATCGAGGCCAATTTCTGTCTGGGCAGTTGCATTGTAAGTGGTCATATCCTTCCTTTGGTTCTTCCATTCTATCCGCCCCCTCTTCCGCAATGGTCCCTGAGCCTTGGAGGGTGTGACAGAGGTGTTTCAGTGCTGGGTACTCCTCCATCCCTTCTTCTCAGGCACGCACCACTTTGCATCCAGGTTTTTGTGGGTACCTGGTAATTGAACCTGGGCCAGAAGGTTTTGCAAACAAAATCCTTTAACTGCTAGGCCATCTCTCCAGCCCCTGTAATTGACTTTTAACAAGACTAACCATTCAAAATTCACCTTTACTAGCAGTAAATTTCAAGGGATGAAGTTGCAAGTTGCAAGAAAAGTTGGGTTGGCAAGAAGGATTTATACAGCTCTAGTGTAATAAGATCCAAGCCTTAACAGATATGATCTGTTTTTTACTTTTAGGATAGCTACTCATTTATTTATACCTATGTATGGATACAGTCTATGAGGAGTTCCTGGTGAAAAATATATGAGTTTTAGCATCATGTACACTGTTATAGTTTACATACAACATCCCACTAGAAAGTATCATGCAGAGAAGACTTACTATGTAGAAGGTGGTACTCTTGAGAGCTGATTCGATCATGAAAGTTCTGATGGTATCCATGACTTACCATTGATGACCTCATAGCTAAATGGGCTCTTAGGAGCTTGAGCCTAGTGGGAGGAAGTAGGTCACTAAGAAAGGTATTTTGAAGAGTATATAAAGACGCCTTGGCTTCTTTGTGTTTTCTCTTTGCTTCATGGCTGCCATGAGGTGAGCAGATTCACTCTGCTTGGCCAAGTGAGGATGTTCTGAATCCTCTGGAGACATTGGCCATGCAAGATACTTCATTCTCCCTTAGTTGAGTCCAGGTATTTTGTTAGCACCATGGAAAGGTATTACTGATACAATCATTTTACATCTTTATCAACACATGCTGTGTGCACGATTTATTGAATGGTTACAAGTATGAAGAATAGTACAAATAACCCCATGATTGGTATGTCACTAAGTTCTCACAAATGTGGAAACAAGTTTGAGAAAGTCACATGTCCAAAGTCACATAGCTATTAAAGAATAGACAGGGGGCTAAGGAGATGCTTCAGCAGTTAAAGGTGTTTGATTGCAAGTCAATCCATTCCAGCACTCATGTAAAGCCAGACACAAAGCGGTACACTTGTCTGAGATCCCAATGCACCTATGGCAATGGGAGGTGGAGACAAGAACACTCTAAGCTTGCAAGCCAGACAGCCTAGTGCACATGCAGCAGTGAAAACAACAAAAGAAAATGGAGAGGCCAAATACTCCATACACACCAACACACACAATAATGATGATGATGATGACAAAAGGAATGTAGCCACGTTTGTAAGTGAGATTGTGGGAATTTAAAGTTTTGCACTGAAATGCTTTTGGGAAGTAAGGAAGACAAAAATCTCACATCATCACTAAAGCAGGGGAGAAAGAATGGAAAATGAGAGAAAAGAGAGGAAGGGCAAGTAATCTATCTAAAGCTAACTCAAAGCAAATTGCTACCCAGGATAACCTGGTTACTTGGCATAGCTTTGAAATTTATCTATCCACTGTTTATTAAATGGAGGTGGATAAAAACATTAAACACAAATAGTAAAAACCATTATGCTGTGTCTGTCCAGTAAAAGTCACATTTCACACATGCATACTAACTTATTTTGTACCATCAGACTAGATTCAATTCACCACTTCTTACAAATGACATTTAGACACTCTAAATAAAATGGGAATGTCAGGTGCATCCCACTGTCCTATGCATTATTCATTTACAGGAATTGAGATGAGTGAAACATTATTCAGGTGACTGAGAACTACCTCAGAATTTGACATTAAGCCAGATGTATCTTTAATAAAAGTGATATTTTCTTTTCTAATACATCTAGAAGAAGCTATGAGATCTCTTCCACTGGGGACAAACAGTTGTACAGTTATTGAAGACAAGCAGGATTACCATAATTTACACACTATTCTTTTATGGCTTTGATGCCGGTATTTTAAACAGTTATTGGGCAGCTTTTAGCTTAATTCAATGATGGATATTCCTGTTCTCCTTCCAAAAATCAAAGATAAAAGTCATCTATCTCGTTTCAATTATGCAGATAAAAATGTTGTCAGAAGACATCACTATCACATACTCCAAGGTTCAGGGACCACTACAGAAGAGATGGTGGAAAGAAAGTTGAGAGCCAAAGGAAGGGGAGAACTGCTTACAATTCTGTCATCTAGACACAAAGTGACCTTGATACTTATTACCTTATAATGGATGTTACTACCTACACAAAACCTGAGTAATAGGATGGAAAACTGGTGACCTCAAAATAAAAAAATATTGAAAAGAAGAAAGTAATCTTTGGAGAGGGTATTCAGAGGGGGAAAAGGATGGGGGGAGGTTATTTAAAAAAAAACACCAGGTGTAGTGGCAATCAGAGCATTTGAGAGGCAGAAGTAGATGGATTGCCATGAGTTTGAGGCCAGCTTGATACTACATAGTGAATAACAGGTCAGCCTGGCCTACAGCAAGACCCTACCTCAAAAAAAAATGTGATTCAGAAAAGAAGGCACAGAGTACCATGTGTGCTACTCCAGTGTCCTGCCCTCCTCCTCCAGGCTTGTACTTCCATTTAGGGATGGAAATCACCAAATCAAAAGAAGCATTGCATTCCCTGTTCTCAGTGCAGAGAATCACAGAGGTGAAGAATGAAACTTTGATCCTCTCCCCAGGACAGAAAGAGATCTGAGAAACACACACAATTTCTTGGGGCTCGTGCAGGAAACAAGTATGAGTTGGGAGGTTTCCTCAGTACAATTTGCTATTGCCATGATCTTGTGAGACTCATTTCTCCCAGAACAAAGTGACAGGGACATGCAGAACTCCTTGCATCTTAACAACATACATGTCACAAAGACCACACATCCCATTTTCACTTAATAAAGTTCACTGCAGAGGTATGCCAGGCCAATAATATTCACCAGTTCAGAATGGTTTAAAATGTTTCTACCATATTAAGTACCCGAATCCCTGACTCAAGTTACACAGCTGATAACAAAACAGACACAAAAGCACACAAACCAAAGCATCTCATAATCTAGGAATACTAAATTATCCAAATTGTCCTGACAGAAATGTGAGCCATGAAAAGAACATTGTAGGAGGTACAAGGAGTTGCAGGTACATCGTCTATGCAAAATAATTATAGGAACCAGCCTAGTAGTGCATAAGCCTAAATGTTGCAAACTTAAATGTTAAACATTAAAAGAGGGCTGGAGAGATGCCTTGGTGGCTAAGGCGCCTACCTGCCAAACCTAAGAACGCCGGTTCCAATCTCCAGGTCCCACAGTTAGCCAGATGCAAAAAGTGACACAAGGGCGCAATGCTGCATTTGCCCACAAGGGGGCGCACGCGTCTCCAATTCATTCACAGCAGCTGACAGGCTGCTGGTGTGCCCATTCTCTCTCTCTCTCTATCTATCTCTCAAAAAAAAAAAAAAAATAAAAGAATTCTGGTATACAGCAAATGCAGTAACAGGGGAAAACAACATAAATGTCATTTAAAGAGTTTACTACCTATGGGGGAGGGAGGGAAACAACATGGGAGACTGTCTACAATTAAAGAAGTTGTCAATAAAAAGAAAAATTAAAAAAATAAAATAGGGCTGGAGAGATGGCTTAGCGGTTAAGGCGCCTGCCTGCTAAGCCTAAGAACCCGGTTCCAATCTCCAGGTCCCACGTTTACCCAGATGCAAAGTGATGCAAGCAAGGGCACAATGCACACATGCCCACAAGGGGTGCACACATCTGGATTTCGTGCACAGCAGCTGAGAGACTGCTGGCGCGTGTATCTCTATCTGTCTCCCTCTCTGTGTCTCTCTGTGTCTCACTCCAAAAATAAATTAAAAAATAATAAAAAATAATTTAAAAAAATAATAATAAAAAAGAGTTGTACTACCTAAAAATAATTCTTGGAAGTCAAGGTAAAACGTCATTTAATAAGAGTTCACTAACAAAACTCTAAACAATAAGAACTGAAAAATAAAGCAATAATACTGTAGCAGACAGCTTCAGATTCGCTGAGATGAACTTCCAGATGAGGCACAGTTATGGAGGAAGGGATTTATTGAGGCTTACAGATCCGGGGGAAGTTAAGAAGCAGGCCTGCCTTCACAGGACCAAACACAGAGAGCAAAGCCACAAGCCAAAAGCCACACAGCACAGCACACTTCAGGAACTCCAGCTAGGCACACTTTGAATATCTTTACATTGAAATCTCAAACCCACCACCACACCTTAAGATCTGCCCAGTGACATTGCCTCCAACCTGGTGGCTGCAGATGCAAACTACAAACTAATAAAACACTTAATATATTGGGGGCCCTCTATTCAAACTACCACAAATACATAGTGGAAAAAAAAAAAAAAAAAACACACAGCACTAGCATGCAATCTTGATTGCCACTTGTGAGGCTGAGGGAGGAAAACTGGCCAAACTATGAGGGAATATTGCATATCAGGCCAGTCAGGGATACATAGCAATGCCCTCACACACCCACCTACACACACAAAAACAATGAACAATAAATAAATAAATAAATAAATAAGAGACTCATTAATATGATGACCACTGATGACAAATTAATTTACATATATGCTTTAAATATAAATGTAATATACAGTAGAAAGCCAGTAGTTATGTGTGCTGTATAATTTTATGCAAAGAAGAATCTATCTAATTTATATTGGTGGAAATGATTATAAGTAATTACATATAGTAAAATGTAATGAAAATAATTGTAAAAAATTAGAAATAAGATTAGACAATAGCATATTAAGCTATTATACTAACTTTTAAAACAACAAGCTCCATACTGTTTAAAATCCAGAAATAGGTAATTGTGAAAGAAGTCTACAGGTATCATCATTTTCTATCTTCCCTAAAGGCTTGCAGAATGGCAAAACTAATCATAAAATTGTAAATAATAGTGTAAATAATAGCTTAAGTGCTGTTTTACAGACACAAATTGGCCTTGGCATTCAGGACCTCAGAGTGGAGGACACTACCTACACAAGACCTGCTTAGTAGCAGGGAAAAATGATGACATCAAAATAGGAGTTAAACTAATTGGAAAGAAGGGATTCGGTAGAGGGAGGTCTTGGAGGGTATGTTCGTTTGATTCAGGTGTCCCCCATAAAATCATGTGTTATGAATGCTAGGACCTCAGCTAGTGGCAATTTGGGAAATGGATTGGCCAGGAGGCAATGCATTGCTGCAGGTGGATGTATGTGTGTTTTAGCCAGCTTCCTCTTGCTAGTGTTTGTCACACTCTCCTGTTGCTGTTGTCCACCTGATGTCCGCCAGGAGGTGATGTCCACCCTCTGCTCATGCCATTGTTTTCCCCTGCCATCATGGAGCTTCCCCTCGAGGCTGAAAACCAAAATAAGCCCTTTCTTCCCTCAAGCCACTCTTGGTGGGGTGTTTTCTGCCAGCAAGGGAAGTTGACTGCAATAGATGTGGACAGAAGGGATGGTGGGAGGGGACTGTGATTATGGCATATTGTTTATATCTATTGAAATTATCAAGAAAAGGTTAAAAACATGAATTATAGAATGTAAAGTCTAAAAAAGAGCTGGGCATGATGACACATGGCTGCAATTCCAGCTCTGTAGAAGCAGAGACAAGGGATCCCTGGGGATTACTGGCCAGGTAGTCTAGCTGAAGGAGTGGTTCTCTGCATCCAGTGAGAGAGCCTGACTCAAAAATAAGGTGGAGACCTGGTGATATGGCATATGGTTGGGGACGCTTGCCTGCAGAGCCAAAGGACCCAGGTTTGATTCCCTAGTGCCCTCATAAAGCCAGATGCACAAGGTGGCACAGCATCTGGAGTTCATTTGCAGTGGCTAGAGGTCCTGGTGCTCCCATTCTCTCTTTGTCTATCTGCACCCCTTCTAATACATTTTTAAAAGTAAGGTGGAGAATGATGAGGAAAGGCAGCTGACATCAACCTGTGACTTCCACATGAGCACCTGGACACACACATCTACTCACATATATGAACAAACACGTGCAAGCACACAATATGCACATAGACATAAAATGAAATAGATAAATAACACTGCTTGGGAGGTTCCAGTTATGAGCATTTTATTTCAGGCACTGAGATCAGGAAGATAGTACTATTCATGGATATTTCTTAAAAGATAAGACCTTTATCCTATGGGTAAACACTTTCTAAACCAAGTTAGAAGTACTGAGATGTCATCTTGCTCCAGCAAGAATGGCTATCATGAAGAATGTCAATAACTGCTGACAGGATGTGGGGACAGGGAACTCTTCTGCACTGTTGGTGAGAGTGTAAACGGACACAACCACAGTGGCAATCAATGTGGAGGTTTCTCAAAAGCCAAAACTTACATCTACCATACAACCCAGCCATACCACTTCCAGTGCATACACCCATAGGATTCTACCCTGTGACAGGTGCTGGCATGCCCAATTTCACTGCTGCTCTCTCTATTCACAATGGTTGAGAAAGTGAATCAACCCAGATACCCATCTAATCATGAATGGATTACGACAGTGTTGTGGATATACACACAGTGCAGTTTTCCTCACCTGTAAAGAAAAATGGAGTTACCAAATGTGCAGGAAAGTGTGGGGAAAAAGTAGGATTAGCCAGGTAACCCATGTCCAGAAAGGAAAAGTTGCATGTTCTCTCAAAAACGTGGATCCCAGCCGGGCGTGGTGGCGCACACCTTTAATCCCAGCACTCGGGAGGCAGAGGTAAGAGGATCGCCATGAGTTCAAGGCTACCCTGAGACTACATAGTTAATTCCAGGTCAGCCTGGACCAGAGTGAGACCCTACCTTGAAAAAACAAAAAAAGTAAATAAATAAAATAAAATAAAATAAAATAAAATAAATAAAAAATAAAAATAAATAAATAAAACGTGGATCCTAACTTCAGTTCTGTCTGTATGTAATAAAGGGATGTGAAAGTGAGTATTGACTATGATTCGAGCTAGAAGAGTAGGAGAGAGAACAATAGGCAATGAGAAGACATAGAGGACAAAAGGAAACATATAATCTGGAAGTGGAAAGAGGAGGCTATGGGGGACGAGAGGCAGCAACATGAGAGAGAAGGAAAACAAGAAACAAAATTGGTTTGCAAACTTCATGACAAAATTTAATTCTTATTTTAATTTGTATTTTTTCCTTTTTAAAGAACCCCTTTATTTATTTATTTATTTGAAGGGGGCAGAGAGAGAGAATGAGCACGCAAGGGCCTCCAGCCACTACAAATAAACTCCATACACATGTGCCAACTTGCCATCTACCTTATATGGATACTTGGGAATCGAACCTGGGTCTTTAGATTTCCCAGTGTCCCAATATCCAGACATTATGTCACTAGAGTGTGCTATTTTTTTTTTTTTTAATTTTACTTACTTATTTAAGAGAGCGAGAAAGAGGCAGGGAGAGAGAAAGAATACGGGCGCGCCAGGCCTCCAGCCAGAGCAAACGAACTCCCGACACACGTGCATCTGGCATACGTGGGTCCTGGGGAATCTAACCGAGGTCCTTTGGCTTTGCAGGCAGGGGCCTTAACCGCTAAGCCATCTCTCCAGCCCAAGTCTGCTATTTCTACAAACCCGTAGGATGTTCAGTGGGGGAGAGCAGCTTCTGCAGCATTTGAATCAACCCCGTTAAGGCCTGTAGGACTCCGCAGCCCCGTCCCTGCCCGTTTTCCCTGGTTTCCCTGGCAACCCCCTGGACAGCCAGTGCAGCCTGGCAGGGCGCAGGCTGTGTGTGGAGTTCCATCTCCAGGCACAAGGTGGTGCTCTGGGGTCAGGACAGCAGGCAGGGGGGGCAGGCGGGCGGGCGGGCGGGGGCGGGCAGAGCATGGCCTCGCCGACAGGGGCCGCCGTGCCCGTCCCCGCGCTTACCTGTGAGCTGCCAGTCCGCGTCTCCCACGGCCGCGTTCCTTCCCCAGTGTCCCGACTGGACTGAGGGGCTGAGGCAGCGGCAGAAGCCGGCCTGGGCCTCGCTCCGTCTCCTTCTCCAGCCGCCCCAGGCCTCTGCGCTGAGCAGGGATTAGACTGTGTCCCCCCGGGTGCCATGCCCACCATGGCTGCGGCCTCTGTTCAGCGGAGTGCAGGAACCAACCTCCTCACTTCTTCCCAGGATGTTCTCAAGTGAGGACCACTGAGCAGGGCCCTTATATAGGGCCATGACCAGAGCATGTGCGCATGTGCAGACAGGCCTCCCAGCATGCCCCATGCCCTCCTCCAGCCACCTCAGAGACAAGTCCCCAACACAGCCCCTACCTGAACTCCTAGGGACCCTGGCCAGGAGGTCCAGGATGATTTGGGGTCATCTCTGGGTAGAGACCCAGCTCAGTGGACACACACAGTCCCGATCCTGCCCTGGAGCCCTGGAGAGTACACAGGACCCTCCAAGGCCTCAGGCTTCACATAGGATACCACAATGTTACTGTTCACTTGGCTCATGAGTCCACTAGTTTCTGCAATATCCACTGATGACTACTTTTTTTATATGAGGTATTGTTTTCGTTATTGGTGATTCAGGAAGGGACTCCAGATGCATAAAGAATCTCGTGAGCTCATTAGAAAAACTTTATTCTTTCATACACCACAGTCTCTGGCTCACAGCTAAACAAAGCAGTCCCTCCCCCCTTTCAGAGAGCTATGTCAGCAACAGTTCACTAATACCAGTAAACTACAACTGTGTACATATGTGTGAACAGATATGTGCATGTTCATGTGTTTGCAAGGGTACATGCCAAGGTCCAGCACTAGCATCAACACGGGGTGAGACCACGAAGCTGGGCTGAACCGGAGCGGCTATAAGGAAACTTAGGACATGTTGGTACAAGCTGACAGGTCGGACTTCAGCAGCATTTGATTTGACCATTTCCTCTCTCTCCTCTCCCTCTCTCTCTCTCTCTGCTTCTTGCCACAAATCCTCAGTCTTTTATTTTTCTCATACAAGGAAATAGGATTCAGAGAGGAAAAAGGCAAAAACAAAACTGTGACCAAATTTGACACGCATGCATAATCTTTGAAATTACAAGTACATAATATTTCCAGGAAAGTTAACCCCATCCCTTACAATCTTTATGAGCAAGCACTATAACCATTAGCTGTGAAAAACAGCTTCTTTAAAATTACAAATACATAATGTTTCCAGAAAAGTTAACCCCATCCCTTACAATCTTTATGAGCAAGCACTGTTAACCATTAACTGTGAAAAACACCTTTGAAAAAACCTTGACCAATTATTATTTTTTTTGAATAATGGGGCACCTGCTCCTTGGTTTCTTTTTCATTCTTTGTTAAATGTTGATTCTATTTTCAGCTGCAAGTTAGCAAAGGTGAAAGACTGATTGGCTACAACAGGTGTCTACTATTCAATTATGGTTAAATCAGCAAGGATTTCTTTTTCTTTCTGCAAGTAATACTTAAAACATAATCATTACATCCAAATTGCATTTGCACGCCTTTAATCCCAGCACTTGGGAGGCAGAGGTAGGAGGATCACCATGAGTTTGAGGCCACTCTGAGATTACATAGTTAATTCCAGGTTAGCCTGGATTAGAGTCAGACCCTACCTCCAAAAACCAAAAAAAAAAAAAAAAAAAAAAAAAAAAAAAAAAAAAGAAAGAAACCAAATTGCATTTGCTAAGCATATGCTTGAATTAAATCTTTATGAAGTTGTGTTTTCTCATCTTTTGGATAAACAGTCATAGGGTCTCTAACAGCTAAATAATAGAACCTAACTCATCAGCCCATTTTCCTCTGTAGTCTCTCCTGTCCCAGATCCTAATTCTCACTCTCCCACTCTTAGGGTCACACTGATATTGACCACCTGGAGGGAGCAAGCTTTTAGGATGAAATCTACTCCCCTCACGAGTAGCCTGAGGGTCCTACCACCATTTATTATTGTTGTAATAAACCCATTGCTTTCCATTCCATTTTTGTTTGATCTGGGAACACGTCTCCTATTGCCTGCATAATACTATTCCACAAAATCACCTCATCAGAAGCTGGCAGTATGTCTAACTCCCAGGGGTCATGGTTGGCCTGCAGATCGTTCACAGAAGAGAAAGAACAAGCCAAGATAAGGAGAGAAATCAGAAAGATCATGGCAACAAACATGAGCTAAACGCTTGGCTGAAAGAAGTAGATGTCCTTCTCCAGGACCCAAGCTAAATGAGCCAGAGGAGACCATCTGGAGTTTGTCGGATCTGTGTCCCTCTTTCTCTCTGGGGTCGACTCAATAAAAATAAAATTTTTGGAGCATGCATCCCTGACAGGTACATGTGTGCATAAACGTGTCGGATCTGGGCAGAGGGTGAAAACTTTTTCCAGGGTCATTCCTCAGAGTCATGGGCAATGAAAACTCTTCACTAATTAGATTAGACAGGGTCTCTCACTGATAAGGAGCTCACCAACAAGGCTAGGCTAACGGGCCAGTGAACCCCAAGATCACACCCATCCCCATATTTTTTAAGATCAGATTAGGCCTCAGAACTGGAGGCCTAAATATTACAATTCCAGGCTCACTAAAAGTTTACTGGCCTTGTGCATCTCTGAGAAGTCTTATATATTTCACCACATTTTACAGAGCATAGGAGGAAGACCTTGTAGACAGTGGTTCCTAAGGACAAGTAGTGAATTTAGGGCAGGGACCTGTAGACTGTAGGGGACAATTAATACAAATGTGTGTACTTCAAGGGCATTTGTAGACTGGGGGGAGTCACAAAAAGCAGTGAGCATGGGTGTAGGACAGTATAAACTTGCGGTTTTGTGTGCAGCAAGCAGAGAATGTATGAGTAGGGAACTATAGACTCTCATGTGGAGTGTCCATTGATGAATGTGTCTTAATGGGGTTGTAGTCTGAGGAGAGGAATGAAGAGCAGTGAAATCAGAAATAATACACTGTTACAGTAAGGGCCATGGAGACCAGCAGTGAATATAGGACTGCTCGGTACACTGTGTGGTGGGGTGATGAACTCTGAATGTAGGAGTAGGGGGCTGTAGGCTGTGGTGTGATGACGAGCATTAAGTGTGGGAGATGATTTGCTGCAGAATGTGGGTAGAAATGATAAGCAGAGAGTGTGGGGAAAGGGTGTTGTAGTGTATGGGATGGGATGACCCTCAGGGAATGTAGGAAGAAGTGCTGTATTCTGTGAGGTGCCTTGAGCAGCAATGGATTTAGGACTGTATTGTAGCACAGGAGAGAGGACATCAGCAGTGAGTCGGAGAAGAGGCTTTCTGCAGAATGTGGGTCAAAATGACAATCAGGGAGGTGGAGGGAGCGGCGAGTGTGGAAGGAGGTTTCTGTATCTTGTAGTGTGGGGTAAAGAGCACAGCATTGAGGAGGAAGGACCTATGCACATGCTATACACTGGAGTGCTCAACATCAGGAAATGTACAAGCAGGATGCTGGAGGCTGTGAGGGACAACGAAAAGCACTGGGTCTGGCAAGAGGAAACTGTAGAGTTTGAGGAGAAATGCAAACCTGAGTGGGGTGAAATGGCACAGCTGGCTGTGGGATAAAGTGATCAGCAGTGAATGTCTGAGGAGGACTCTGTAAACTGTGGGGGATGATGAAAGGTAGAGTGTGTGGGAGAACACTGCCAATAGTCAGATGGCGTGCAGGCAGTAAGGGTAAGGGGAGGGAACCGTAGGCTGTGGGGTGAGGTATGGCTGTGAACGTGTGAGGGGGGTGCTGTAACCTGTCAGGAGAAGTGACCACTAGTGAATATTGGAGGAAGGCCCTGCAGTGTAAATGGAGTAATGAAATGTAGTGAATGTAGAAAGAGGGCACTGTAGATGGTCTGCTGTGTTGAGTAGCACTAAAGTCAGTCTTGTACACCATACGTGGGGTGACCAGCAGTGAATATAGGAGGAAAGCCATGTAGACTTTGAGAAATCATGAGAAATCATAGGCATGAGAAGAGGAGAGCGTAGACTGTGGGGTGGGGTCAATAGTGAATGTAGTCAGAGGTGCTTTTTCTTCTTTTTTCTCTGCAGTGCTTTCTAGATTTTAATTTAATTAATTTATTTATTTGAGCATGAGAGAAAGAAGAGAGAGAGAGAGAGAGAGAGAGAGAGGGAGAGAATTGGCACACCAGGGCCTCCAGCCACTGCAAACAAACTCCAGGCACATGTCCCACCTTGTGCAGCTACCTTTACGTGGGTCCTGGGGAATTGAACCTGGGCCCTTGGGTTTCACAGGCATCCTAGTTTTTAATGATATTCTTTATACTTCAAAATGAGGAAAAAAAACTACTTTAAATAAATTGTGCCTCCACCCTTTGTACTTTTTTTTCCCTTTGGAGACAGAGAGAGAGAGAGAGAAAGGTAGCGGGAGCAGGAGACAGATAGAGAATGGGTGCACCAGCAGCCTCTCAGCCGCTGTGAATGAACTCCAGATGTGTGCGGCCCCTTGTGGGCAAGTGCAGCATTGTGCCCTTGTGTCACTTTGCATCTGGATAAACATGGGACCTGGAGATTGGAATAGGCATTCTTAGGCTTAGCAGGCAGGTGCCTAAACTGCTAAGCCATCTCTCCAGCCCCCTTTGTACTTTTTGGATCTTATTTTCAGAGCAGAGTCTTCATCATTAAAATGATAAATTCTCAAGTAGTCTATGCCTTCTAAAGAACAACATTGATTTTCTAAACTCATCAATGACAAGTTTGTTTGTTGTTTTAAAATCAGCTTCTTATAGAAAAAGTAAAATGAGGGGGCTGGAGAGATGGCTTAGTGGTTAAGGTATTTGCCTGTGAAGTCTAAGGACCCAGTTTTGATTCCCAAGAACCCACGTAAGCCAAATGTGCAAGGTGGCACAGATGTCTGGAATTCCTTTGCAGTGGCTGGAGGCCCTGGTATAACCAATCTCTCTCTCTCTGCCTCTATCTGCCATTCTCTCTCTCTCTCTCTCAAATAAATAAGTAAAGATAAAATATTTTTAAAAATCAGCTCCTTGTAGAAGAATTTAAAAAGCTAAAGAAAACCCTGGTTTCTGCTCAGTTATGACATACAACTTTCACATAGTGACACCTGAGCTTTGACTGTCTACTTATGTGTGGATACATAGATCAATGTTCGAGTTCTCTCCACAAGAGGTGATTCCGAACCTACACAGAGAAATGAATAAATGAGACGCTCCTAAAATGAGCGTATGGATGGACCGGTTGGGCTCAGGGTTGCGACGGACAGTTTTAGCAGTATTAGGTTGATCTGCCCTAAGGGGTTTGTGAGTGCAGAATTTGAACTTGGGACAAGCGAGCATTTCTGGGGAAACCAGCAAATCCCTTCTCCATCAAATCTTACAGCTCATCTTATGAAATCCCTCTCTTTTTAAAATTGATTTTTTTGTAAACAGAGAGAGAGAGAGAGAGAGAGAGAGAGAGAATGAGAGAACGATAATGGGTACACCAGGGCCTCCAGCCACTGCAAATGACCTCCAGATGCATGTGCGCCACCTTGTGCATCTGGCTTATGCAGGTACTGGGGAATTGAAACTGGGTCCTTAGGCTTTGCAGGCTAGCACATTAACTGCTAAACCATCTCTCCAGCCCATGAACTTTTTTTTTAATTAATTTTTTTCCACCCTTGCACTTGCCTCATCTTTGTGCATCTGGCTTACATAGGATCTGGAGAAATCGAACATGGGTCCTTAGGCCTTACAGGCAGTGCCTTAACCACTAAGTCATCTCTCCAGCCAAATACATGCCCACTAGGTGGCACAAGCACCTGGAGTTCTATATCAGTGCCTGAGGCCCTGGTACTCCAATTCTCTCTCTCTAAAATTAAAAAATTAAAGAAATTAATATATTTTCTTATTTTGAGGGAGCGTCTCACTCTAGCCTATGCTGACCTGGAACTCACCCTGTAGTCGAGGTCTTGAACTGACAACCATCCTCCTGCCTCAGCCTCCTGAGTGTTGGGATTAAAGGTGTGTACTATCACACCCAGAATTCCATGTACTTAAAAAACATATATTTATTTACTTGTAAGCAGAGAGAGATAGACATAGACAATGGAAACTCAGGGCCTCCAGCCATTGCAAACAAACTCCAAACCTATGCACTACCTTGTGCATCTGCCTTTATATAGGTACTGGAAAATCAAACCTGGGTCCACAGGCTTTGTAAGCAAACACTTTAACAGCTGAGCCATCTCTCCAGGCCCTCCCCATATTTTTTTTTTTTGGAGAAAGAGTCAGAGAGAGAGAAATAGGGAGATAGAGACAGAGAATGGGCACACCAGTGGCCTCTCAGCTGCTATGAACAAACTCCAGACATGTGCACCCCCTTGTGGGCAAGTGCAGCATTGCACCCTTACCTCACTTTGCATCTTGCTAAACATGGGACCTGGGGATTTGAACGGTGTTCTTAAACTTAGCAGGCAGCTGCCTAACCACTAAGCTATCTCACCAGCCCCCATGTACTTTTATTCCTTCCAGAAATGGTACTTGAAGACAAACCAGTCAAAACTCAATACTGTTATACATAAAAATATATACCACTATTGGCTGGAGAGATGGTTTAGCAGTTAAGGTGAATGCCTGCTAAGCCTATGAACCTGGTTCCAATCTCCAGGTCCCACTTTTAGCCAGATGCAAAGTGATGCAAGGGCATAAATGCCACACTTGCCCACAAGTTAGTGCACACATCTGGATTTCGTTCACAGCAGCTGAGAGGCTGCTGGCTCACCCATTCTCTGTCTCCCTCTCTCCCTCTCCCTTTCTGTCTCTCTCTCTCTCCAAAAATATATAATATATATATATACCATTATGCATATTATATGTATATGTCTGTATGTATACACATGTAAATAGTATTTGAAGGAAACATATCAAGTCTGAACAGCAATATATATATATGAAGTATATATCCTATATCCTTTTCTATCATATGTGTATAATGCATATATAATATGCATGCATCCATGTGTATAGATGTATACATGCATGCATATCAATGACATTTAAACATGTCAAACCTGAGCAGCATCATATATATGTGAATACGTCACATCTTATGTATGTCTCATAAACAAGTCAAACCTGAATAGTATCATACATAAATACATATCTTATGTATGTCTCTCATATATATGCAAATATATGAGACACATACATTATCACATATATGTAAATATATCACATATCTTATATCACATACATGTAAATAGACCACATATCTTATGTATGTCTCTCATATATATCATATAATATGCATCATTTATATATAATTCTATACATAACTATGCATATATATGATGCATTACATATATATGTCACATATCTTATGTATGTCTCTCATATATATCACATAATATTCATCATTTATATATAATTTTATACATAACTATGCATGTATATGATGCATTATATAATATACATCTCATATATCATGAGAGTAGGATTTGGATCAGCTACAGTGAGGATAGGAGTACCTATTGTATCTTTAGAAAAGCTTTCGGGTTGGTGGAAATATTTAGGCTCTTCTTTGGTTAGGGAGTCAAGTTCAGATGAATCTTGATTTCTTCCCAACAGTGCCCATAAAGATGGAATGGACAGCAATGGTCCCCTGTGTTGTCTGATTGCTCATGTCTGGACCCCATTCCATGCATGCCATCTATGACCTTCTCTCTTCTTCCTCCGATTACTGGAGAGAAAGATGGAGAGTATAGGTGTACCAGGGCCTGCAGCCACTGCAAACAAACTCCAGACGCATGTGCCACCTTGTGCATCTGGCTTTATGTGGGTCCTGGGGAATGGAACCTAGGTCCTTAGGCTCCTCAGGGAAGCTCCTTAACTTCTAAGCCATCTCTCCAGCCCTCATATCAGCCCTTTATCCAGGCTTATTTCATGTTCACTTTTTTTTTTTTTTTTTGAGGTAGGGTCTCACTCTAGCCCAGGCTGGCCTTGAACTCACAGCGATCCTCCTACCTCTGCCTCTCAAGTGCTGGGGTTAAAGGCGTGCACCACCAGTCTCATGAGGGACCATCCGGAGGGGGACTAGGGAACCCAGTGACACGAGTACCTTTATAACTTTTTATTTTTTAATATTTTATTTTTATTTATTTATTTACTGGGGGGATAATGGGCACAACAAGGCCTACAGGCACTGCAAATGCACTCCAGATGTATGCACCATTTTGGGCACATGGCTGTATGTGGGTAATAGGGAATGGAACTCAGCTTTTAACCACCGAGCTGTTGCTCCAGCCTTCCTCCTCTGTTGGATTGTTTGTTTCTTTTTCCTTTTTTATTTACATGTGCATGTATGGGAGGGAGGGGGGAGAATGGGGCACTACAGGGCCTCTACAGGCACTGCAAATGCAGTCCAGATGCATGCAACATTTTGTGTATGTGGCTACTGGGGAATGGTACCTAGCTTTGCAGGCAAATACCTTTAACCACGGAGCCGTTTCTTCACCCTTCCTCTTTTTTTTTTCTTTTTCTTTTTTATTTACATGTGCCTGAATGGGTGCCCTTTCTCCAGCTTACTCCCCCCCTTTTCTTCTTTATTTCACCTGTGCATGTTTGGGCACCTTTGTATCTCTCACCACCAGACACGTACACTGCTTTTTCTTTAAATTTTTATTTATTTATTATATATTATTTATTTATTTATTTAAAGAGAGAGAGAGAAAGAAAGAAAGAAAGAAAGAAAGAAAGAAAGAAAGAAAGAAAGAAAGAGAAAGAAGAAAAAAATGGAAACAACTGTGCCTTCAGGCCCTGAAAATGCACTCGAGATGCTTGCACTATTTTGTGCACATGCTGTGTGGGTACTGGACAAGTGAAACTTTGCAAGCAAGCACCTTTGACCATGGAGCCATTATTCCAGCCTTCTCCTTGTCCCCTTTTTACTTTTTTATTTCACCTGTGCATGTTTGGACACCTTAGTATCTCTTGCCACAGGACACATACACTACTTTTCCTTTAAGTTTATATTTATTTATTTATTTATGTATGTATGTATGTATGTATGTATGTGTGTGTGAGAGAGAGAGAGAGAATGAACACAACAGTTTGTGCACATGTCTGTATGTGGGTACTGGGGAATAGAACCTAGCTTTGCAGGCAAGCACCTTTTAAACACGGAGCCCTTTCTCCAGCCTTCCTCCTTTTTTTTTTTTTTCTTTTTCCTTTTTACTTAACCGGGCATGAATGGTGGGTGCCCCAGGAGCTCTTGCCCCCAGACACATACACTACTTGTTCTTTGAAATTTTATACTTTGTTTGTTTATTTGTGTGTGTGTGTGTGTGTGTGTGAGAGAGAGAGAGAGAGAGAGAGAGAGAGAGAGAGAGAGAGAGGAGAGACAGAGAGAGGGAGAATGGACACTACAGGGCTTCCAGGCACTGTAACTGCACTCCAGATGCATGTGCCATTTTGTGCACATGGCTGTATGTGGGTACTGGAAAATGGAAGCTAGCTTTGCAGGCAAGCACCTGTAACCATGGAGCTGTTTCTCCAGCCCAGGCTCAGCCTGGGCTAGAGCCAGACCCTACCTCAAAAACAAAAAACAAAAAAAAAAAGAAAACCAAAGAAATAAATATAACATCTACCATAAGTATGGTGTCATGTACCCAACAGCAGGAGGAGGTGTTTAGTGTGTGATATATATATATAAATTTACATATATAATATGTACAATATATATTTATTTTATATAATATATATACATTATATATAAATGTAAGTATATATTTAAATTTATATATTAACATATGTAAATATGTAAATTTATATGAGTATATATTTAAACTTATACATATATTATATACATAAGTATATATTATATATATATTTATATATATAATATGTACAATATATTATTTTATGTTTTATATATTATTATATATTATATATAATACATAATATATACATATACAAATATATATGAACTTATATGTAAATATGTAAATTTACATACATATCATAATAGGGGTATATGTAAATTTATAT
>JAEOAD010002146.1:0-64906 GCA_036365145.1 Orientallactaga sibirica
AGCAACTTCAACCCTGCCTTGTTTGTGTAGTCGAACAAGATGTACAACTTACTAGTTTCGCTTCATTTCTAAAGTAGTTTGTTTAGAAAACAAACAGCTTCATTGCCGAACTCTCTGCTGTGTGAAATAAGCTAGTTCTGTTTTAGGAATCAGTTGCTTTCTTACGAAGAAGGTTTAGTGCAGCAAGTTCAAACTTTTCTAGTTAGTGTCATCTAACAAGATGTACAACTTAGTAGTTTCACTTCATTTCTACAGCAGTTTGTTTAGAAAACATACATCTTCATTGCCGAAAACTGTACTGTGTGAAATAAGTAAGTTCGGTTCTAAGAATCAGTTCCTTTCCTACGAAGACGGTTTAATGCAGATAGTTCAAACTTTTCCAGTTAATGTAATCTACCAAGATGTACAACTTAGTAGTTTCACTTCATTTCTAAAGCAGTTTGTTTAGAAAACCTACATCTTCATTGCCGAAAACTGTACTGTGTGAAAATAGGTAGTTCCGTTCTAGGAATCAGTTGCTTTCCTACGAAGAAGGTTTAGTTCAGCAACTTCAAAGAATTCTAGTTAGTGTAATCTAAGAAGATCTACAAATTAGTAGTTTCGCTTCATTTCTAAAGCAGTTGGTTTAGAAAACATACATCTTCATTGGCGAACACTGTGCTGTGTGAAATAAGCTAGTTTGGTTCTAGGAATTAGTTGCTTTCCTACGAAGAAGGTTTAGTGCAGCAACTTCAAACCTTCCTTGTTTGTGTAGTCTAACAAGATGTACAACTTACTAGTTTCTCTTCATGTCTAAAGTAGTTTGTTTAGAAAACAAACCCCTTCATTCCCGAACACTGTACTGTGTGAAATAAGCTTAGTTCGGTTCTAGGAATCAGTTGCTTTCCTCTGAAGAAGGTTCAGCGCAGCAAGTTCAAACTTTTCTACTTAGTGTAATCTAACAACATGTACAACTTAGTAGTTTCACTTCATTTCTAAAGCAGTTTGTTTAGAAAACATACATCTTCATTGCCGAAAACTGTACTGTGTGAAATAAGGTAGTTCTGTTCTAGGAATCAGTTGCTTTCCTCCGAAGAAGGTTTAGTGCAGCAACTTCAAACATTTCTAGTTAGTGTAATCTAAGAGGATGTACAAATTAGTAGTTTCGCTTCATTTCTAAAGCAGTTGGTTTAGAAAACATACATCTTCATTGGCGAACACTGTGCTGTGTGAAATAAGCTAGTTTGGTTCTAGGAATCAGTTGCTTTCCTACGAAGAAAGTTTAGTGCAGCAACTTCAAACCTGCCTTGTTTGTGTAGTCTGACAAGATGTACAACTTACTAGTTTCGCTTCATTTCTAAAGTAGTTTGTTTAGAAAACAAACACCTTCATTGCCAAACTCTCTACTGTGTGAAATAAGCTAGTTCTCTTTTAGGAATCAGTTGCTTTCTTACGAAGAAGGTTTAGTGCAGCAAGTTCAAACATTTCTAGGTAGTGTAATCTAACAAGATGTACAACTTAGTAGTTTCACTTCATTTCTACAGCAGTTTGTTTAGAAAACATACATCTTCATTGCCGAAAACTGTACTGTGTGAAATAAGTAAGTTCGATTTTAGGAATCAGTTCCTTTCCTACGAAGACGGTTTAATGCAGAAAGTTCAAACTTTTCCAGTTAATGTAATCTACCAAGATGTACAACTTAGTAGGTTCACTTCATTTCTAAAGCAGTTTGTTTAGAAAACATACATCTTCATTGTTTAAAACTGTACTGTGTGAAAATAGGTAGTTCCGTTTCTAGGAATCAGTTGCTTTCCTACGAAGAAGGTTTAGTTCAGCAACTTCAAACATTTCTAGGTAGTGTAATCTAAGAAGATGTACAAATTAGTAGTTTCGCTTCATTTCTAAAGCAGTTGGTTTAGAAAACATACATCTTCATTGGCTTAACACTGTGCTTTGTGAAATAAGCTAGTTTGGTTCTAAGATTCAGTTGCTTTCCTACGAAGAAAGTTTAGTGCATCAACTTTAAACCTTCCTTGTTTGTGTAGTCTAACAAGATGTACAACTTACTAGTTTCGCTTCATTTCTAAAGTAGTTTGTTTAGAAAACACACATGTTCATTGCCGAAAACTGTACTGTGTGAAATAAGTAAGTTCGGTTCTAGGAATCAATTCCTTTCCTACGAATACGGTTTAATGGAGAAAGTTCAAACTTTTCCAGTTAATGTCATCTACCAAGGTGTACAACTTAGTAGTTTCACTTCATTTCTAAAGCAGTTTGTTTAGAAAACCTACATCTTCATTGCCGAAAACTGTACTGTGTGAAAATAGGTAGTTCCGTTCTAGGATTCAGTTGCTTTCCTACGAAGAAGGTTTAGTTCAGCAACTTGAAACATTTCCAGTTAGTGTAATCTAAGAAGATGTACAAATTAGTAGTTTCGCTTCATTTCTAAAGCAGTTGGTTTAGAAAACATACATCTTCATTGGCGAACACTGTGCTGTGTGAAATAAGCTGGTTTGGTTCTAGGAATCAGTTGCTTTCCTACAAGAAGGTTTAGTGCAGCAACTTCAATCCTTTCTTGTTTGTGTAGTCTAACAAGATGTACAACTGAGTAGTTTCAAATCATTTCTACAGCAGTTTGTTTAGAAAACATACATCTTCATTGCCGAAAACTGTACTGTGTGAAATAAGTTAGTTCGGTTCTAGGAATGAGTTCCTTTCCTACAAAGACGGTTTAGTGTAGAAAGTTCAAACTTTTCCAGTTAATGTAATCTACCAAGATGTACAACTTCGTAGTTTCACTTCATTTCAAAAGCAGTTTGTTTAGAAAACATACATCTTCATTGCCGAAAACTGTACTGTGTGAAATAAGGTAGTTCCGTTCTAGGAATCAGTTGCTTTCCCTACGAAGAAGGTTTAGTGCAGCAACTTCAAACATTTCTAGTTAGTGTAATCTAAGAAGATGTACAAATTAGTAGTTTTGCTTCATTTCTAAAGCAGTTGGTTTAGAAAACATACATCTTCATTGGCGAACACTGTGCTGTGTGAAATAAGCTAGTTTGGTTCCAGGAATCAGTTGCTTTCCTACGAAGAAGGTTTAGTGCAGCAACTTCAACCCTGCCTTGTTTGTGTAGTCGAACAAGATGTACAACTTACTAGTTTCGCTTCATTTCTAAAGTAGTTTGTTTAGAAAACAAACAGCTTCATTGCCGAACTCTCTGCTGTGTGAAATAAGCTAGTTCTGTTTTAGGAATCAGTTGCTTTCTTACGAAGAAGGTTTAGTGCAGCAAGTTCAAACTTTTCTAGTTAGTGTCATCTAAAAAGATGTACAACTTAGTAGTTTCACTTCATTTCTACAGCAGTTTGTTTAGAAAACATACATCTTCATTGCCGAAAACTGTACTGTGTGAAATAAGTAAGTTCGGTTCTAAGAATCAGTTCCTTTCCTACGAAGACGGTTTAATGCAGATAGTTCAAACTTTTCCAGTTAATGTAATCTACCAAGATGTACAACTTAGTAGTTTCACTTCATTTCTAAAGCAGTTTGTTTAGAAAACCTACATCTTCATTGCGAAAACT
Source organism: Orientallactaga sibirica (assembly GCA_036365145.1). Lineage (NCBI taxonomy): Eukaryota > Metazoa > Chordata > Mammalia > Rodentia > Dipodidae > Orientallactaga > Orientallactaga sibirica. Next base: position 3,556 of record JAEOAD010002146.1, read on the forward strand.
GTACTGTGTGAAAATAGGTAGTTCCGTTCTAGGAATCAGTTGCTTTCCTACGAAGAAGGTTTAGTTCAGCAACTTCAAAGAATTCTAGTTAGTGTAATCTAAGAAGATCTACAAATTAGTAGTTTCGCTTCATTTCTAAAGCAGTTGGTTTAGAAAACATACATCTTCATTGGCTTAACACTGTGCTGTGTGAAATAAGCTAGTTTGGTTCTAGGAATTAGTTGCTTTCCTACAGAAGAAGCTTTAGTGCAGCAACTTCAAACCTTCCTTGTTTATGTAGTCTAACAAGATGTACAACTTACTAGTTTCTCTTCATGTCTAAAGTAGTTTGTTTAGAAAACAAACCCCTTCATTCCCGAACACTGTACTGTGTGAAATAAGCGAGTTCGGTTCTAGGAATCAGTTGCTTTCCTACGAAGAAGGTTCAGCGCAGCAAGTTCAAACTTTTCTACTTAGTGTAACCTAACAACATGTACAACTTAGTAGTTTCACTTCATTTCTAAAGCAGTTTGTTTAGAAAACATACATCTTCATTGCCTAAAAACTGTACTGTGTGAAATAAGGTAGTTCTGTTCTAGGAATCAGTTGCTTTCCTCCGAAGAAGGTTTAGTGCAGCAACTTCAAACATTTCTAGTTAGTGTAATCTAAGAGGATGTACAAATTAGTAGTTTCGCTTCATTTCTAAAGCAGTTGGTTTAAAAAACATACATCTTCATTGGCGAACACTGTGCTGTGTGAAATAAGCTAGTTTGGTTCTAGGAATCAGTTGCTTTCCTACGAAGAAAGTTTAGTGCAGCAACTTCAAACCTGCCTTGTTTGTGTAGTCTGACAAGATGTAAAACTTACTAGTTTCGCTTCATTTCTAAAGTAGTTTGTTTAGAAAACAAACACCTTCATTGCCAAAGTCTCTACTGTGTGAAATAAGCTAGTTCTCTTTTAGGAATCAGTTGCTTTCTTACGAAGAAGTTTTGTGCAGCAAGTTCAAACATTTCTAGGTAGTGTAATCTAACAAGATGTACAACTTAGTAGTTTCACTTCATTTCTACAGCAGTTTGTTTAGAAAACATACATCTTCATTGCCGAAAACTGTACTGTGTGAAATAAGTAAGTTCGATTCTAGGAATCAGTTGCTTTCCTAAGAAGAAGGTTTAGTGCAGCAACGTCAAACCTTCCTTGTTTGTGTAGTCTAACAAGATGTACAAGTTACTAGTTTCGCTTCATTTTAAAGTAGTTTGTTTAGAAAACACACATGTTAATTGCCGAAAACTGTACTGTGTGAAATAAGTAAGTTCGGTTCTAGGAATCAGTTTCTTTCCTACGAAGACGCTTTAATGCAGAAAGTTCAAACTTTTCCAGTTAATGTAATCTACCAAGATGTACAACTTAGTAGTTTCACTTCATTTATAAGGCAGTTTGTTTAGAAAACCTACATCTTCATTGCCGAAAACTGTACTGTGTGAAAATAGGTAGTTCCGTTCTAGGAATCAGTTGCTTTCCTACGAAGAAGGTTTAGTTCAGCAACTTCAAACATTTCTAGGTAGTGTAATCTAAGAAGATGTACAAATTAGTAGTTTCGCTTCATTTCTAAAGCAGTTGGTGTAGAAAACATACATCTTCATTGCCCAAAACTGTACTGTGTGAAATAAGTTATTTCGGTTCTAGGAATCAGTTCCTTTCCTACAAAGACGGTTTAGTGCAGAAAGTTCAAACTTTTCCAGTTAATGTAATCTACCAAGATGTACAACTTAGTAGTTTCACTTCATTTCAAAATCTGTTTGTTTAGAAAACATACATCTTCATTGCCGAAAACTGTACTGTGTGAAATAAGGTAGTTCCGTTCTAGGAATCAGTTGCTTTCCTACGGAGAAGGTTTAGTGCAGCAACTTCAAACATTTCTAGTTAGTGTAATCTAAGAAGATGTACAAATTAGTAGTTTCGCTTCATTTCTAAAGCAGTTGGTTTAGAAAACATACATCTTCATTGGCGAACACTGTGCTGTGTGAAATAAGCTAGTTTGGTTCTAGGAATCAGTTGCTTTCCTAAGAAGAAGGTTTAGTGCAGCAACTTCAAACCTTCCTTGTTTGTGTAGTCTAACAAGATGTACAACTTACTAGTTTCGCTTCATTTCTAAAGTAGTTTGTTTAGAAAACAAACACCTTCATTGCCGAACTCTCTACTGTGTGAAATAAACTAGTTCTGTTTTAGGAATCAGTTGCTTTCTTACGAAGAAGGTTTAGTGCAGCAAGTTCAAACTTTTCTAGTTAGTGTAATCTAACAAGATGTACAACTTAGTAGTTTCACTTCATTTCTACAGCTGTTTTTTTGGAAAACATACATCTTCATTGCCGAAAACTGTACTGTGTGAAATAAGTAAGTTCATTTCTAGGAATCAGTTTCTTTCCTACGAAGACGGTTTAATGCAGAAAGTTCAAACTTTTCCAGTTAATGTCATCTACCAAGATGTACAACTTAATAGTTTCACTTCATTTCTACAGCAGTTAGTTCAGATAACATACATCTTCATTGCCGAAAACTGTACTGTGTGAAAATAGGTAGTTCCGTTCTAGGATTCAGTTGCTTTCCAAAGAAGAAGGTTTAGTTCAGCAACTTCAAACATTTCTAGTTAGTGTAATCTAAGAAGATGTACAAATTAGTAGTTTCGCTTCATTTCTAAAGCAGTTGGTTTAGAAAACATACATCTTCATTGGAGAACACTGTGCTGTGTGAAATAAGCTAGTTTGGTTCTAGGAATCAGTTGCTTTCCTAAGAAGAAGGTTTAGTGCAGCAACTTCAAACCTTCCTTGTTTGTGTAGTCTAACAAGATGTACAACTTACTAGTTTCTCTTCATGTCTAAAGTAGTTTGTTTAGAAAACAAACCCCTTCATTCCCGAACACTGTACTGTGTGAAATAAGCTAGTTCGGTTCTAGGAATCAGTTGCTCTCCTACGAAGAAGGTTCAGTGCAGCAAGTTCAAACTTTTCTACTCAGTGTAATCTAACAACATGTACAAATTAGTAGTTTCTCTTCTTTTCTAAAGCAGTTTGTTTAGAAAACATACATCTTCATTGCCGAAAACTGTACTGTGTGAAATAAGCTAGTTCTGTTTTAGGAATCAGTTGCTTTCTTACGAAGAAGGTTTAGTGCAGCACGTTCAAACTTTTCTAGTTTGTGTAATCTAACAAGATGTACAACTTAGTAGTTTCACTTCATTTCTACAGCAGTTTTTTTGGAAAACATACATCTTCATTGCCGAAAATTGTACTGTGTGAAATAAGTAAGTTCGGTTCTAGGAATCAGTTTCTTTCCTACGAAGATGGTTTAATGCAGAAAGTTCAAACTTTTCCAGTTAATGTAATCTACCAAGATGTACAACTTAGTAGTTTCACTTCATTTATAAGGCAGTTTGTTTAGAAAACCTACATCTTCATTGCCGAAAAATATACTGTGTGAAAATAGGTAGTTCAGTTCTAGGAATCAGTTGCTTTCCTTCGAAGAAGGTTTAGTTCAGCAACTTCAAACATTTCTAGGTAGTGTAATCTAAGAAGATGTACAAATTAGTAGTTTCGCTTCATTTCTAAAGCAGTTGGTTTAGAAAACATACATCTTCATTGGTGAACTCTGTGCTGTGTGAAATAAGCTGGATTGGTTCTAGGAATCAGTTGCTTTCCTACGAAGAAGGTTTAGTGCAGCAACATCAAACCTTCCTTGTTTGTGTAGTCTAACAAGATGTACAACTTATTAGTTTCAATTCATTTCTACAGCAGTTTGTTTAGAAAAAATACATCTTCATTGCCGAAAACTGTACTGTGTGAAATAAGTTAGTTCGGTTCTAGGAATCAGTTCCTTTCCTACAAAGACGGTTTAGTGCAGAAAGTTCAAACTTTTCCAGTTAATGTAATCTACCAAGATGTACAATTTAGTAGTTTCACTTCATTTCAAAAGCAGTTTGTTTAGAAAACATACATCTTCATTGCCGAAAACTGTACTGTGTGAAAATAGGTAGTTCCGTTCTAGAAATCAGTTGCTTTCCTACGAAGAAGGTTTAGTTCAGCAACTTCAAACATTTCAAGTTAGTGTAATCTAAGAAGATGTACAAAGTAGTAGTTTCGCTTCATTTCTAAAGCAGTTGGTTTAGAAAACATACATCTTCATTGGCCAACACTGTGCTGTGTGAAATAAGCTAGTTTGGTTCTAGGAATCAGTTGCTTTCCTACGAAGAAGCTTTAGTGCAGCAACTTCAAACCTTCCTTGTTTGTGTAGTCTAACAAGATGTACAACTTACTAGTTTCTCTTCATGTCTAAAGTAGTTTGTTTAGAAAACAAACCCCTTCATTCCCGAACACTGTACTGTGTGAAGTAAGCTAGTTCTGTTTTAGGAATCAGTTGCTTTCTTACGAAGAAGGTTTAGTGCAGCAAGTTCAAACTTTTCTAGTTAGTGTCATCTAACAAGATGTACAACTTAGTAGTTTCACTTCATTTCTACAGCAGTTTGTTTAGAAAACATACATGTTCATTGCCGAAAAGTGTACTGTGTGCAATAAGTAAGTTCGGTTCTAGGAATCAGTTCCTTTGCTACGAAGACGGTTTAATGCAGAAAGTTCAAACTCTTCCAGTTAATGTAATCTACCAAGATGTACAACTTAGTAGTTTCACTTCATTTCTAAAGCAGTTTGTTTAGAAAACCTACATCTTCATTGCCGAAAACTGTACTGTGTGAAAATAGGTAGTTCCGTTCTAGGAATCAGTTGCTTTCCAACGAAGGTTTAGTTCAGCAACTTCAAACGTTTCTAGTTAGTGTAATCTAAGAAGATGTACAAATTAGTAGTTTCGCTTCATTTCTAAAGCAGTTGTTTTAGAAAACATACATCTTCATTGGCGAACACTGTGCTGTGTGAAATAAGCTAGTTTGGTTCCAGGAATCAATTGCTTTCCTACGAAGAAAGTTTAGTGCAGCAACTTCAAACCTTCCTTGTTTGTGTAGTCTAACAAGATGTACAACTTACTAGTTTCGCTTCATTTCTAAAGTAGTTTGTTTAGAAAACAAACACCTTCATTGCCGATCTCTCTACTGTGTGAAATAAGCTAGTTCTGTTTTAGGAATCAGTTGCTTTCTTACGAAGAAGGTTTAGTGCAGCAAGTTCAAACTTTTCTAGTTAGTGTAATCTAACAAGATGTACAACTTAGTAGTTTCGCATCATTTCTAAAGCAGTTGGTTTAGAAAACATACATCTTCATTGCCGAAAACTGTACTGTGGGAAAATAGGTAGTTCCGTTCTAGGAATCAGTTGCTTTCCTACGAAGAAGGTTTAGTTCAGCAACTTCAAACATTTCTAGGAAGTGTAATCTAAGAAGATGTACAAATTAGTAGTTTCGCATCATTTCTAAAGGAGTTGGTTTAGAAAACATACATCTTCATTGCCGAAAACTGTACTGTGTGAAATAAGTTAGTTCTGTTCTAGGAATCAGTTCCTTTACTACAAAGAGGGTTTAGTGCAGAAAGTTCAAACTTTTCCAGTTAATGTAACCTACCAAGATGTACAACTTAGTAGTTTCACTTCATTTCTAAAGCAGTTTGTTTAGAAAACCTACATCTTCATTGCCGAAAACTGTACTGTGTGAAAATAGGTAGTTCCGTTCTAGGAATCAGTTGCTTTCCGACGAAGAAGGTTTAGTTCAGCAACTTCAAACATTTCTACGTAGTGCAATCTAAGAAGATGTACAAATTAGTAGTTTTGCTTCATTTCTAAAGCAGTTGGTTTAGAAAACATACATCTTCATTGGCGAAAACTGTGCTGTGTGAAATAAGCTAGTTTGGTTCTAGGAATCAGTTGCTTTCCTACGAAGAAAGTTTAGTGCAGCAACTTGAAACCTGCCTTGTTTGTGTACTCTAACAAGATGTACAACTTACTAGTTTCGCTTCATTTCTAAAGTAGTTTGTTAAGAAAACAAACACCTTCATTGCCGAACTCTCTGCTGTGTGAAGTAAGCTAGTTCTATTTTAGGAATCAGTTGCTTTCTTACGAAGAAGGTTTAGTGCAGCAAGTTCAAACTTTTCTAGTTAGTGTCATCTAACAAGATGTACAACTTAGTAGTTTCACTTCATTTCTACAGCAGTTTGTTTAGAAAACATACATCTTCATTGCCGAAAACTGTACTGTGTGAAATAAGTAAGTTCGGTTCTAGGAATCAGTTCCTTTCCTACGAAGACGGTTTAATGCAGAAAGTTCAAACTTTTCAAGTTAATGTAATCAACCAAGATGTACAACTTAGTAGTTTCACTTCATTTCTAAAGCAGTTTGTTTAGAAAACCTACATCTTCATTGCCAAAAACTGCATTGTGTGAAAATAGGTAGTTCTGTTCTAGGAATCAGTTGCTTTCCTATGAAGAAGGTTTAGTTCAGCAACTTCAAACGTTTCTAGGTAGTGTAATCTAAGAAGATGTACAAATTAGTAGTTTCACTTCATTTCTAAAGCAGTTGGTTTAGAAAACATACATCTTCATTGGCGAACACTGTGCTTTGTGAAATCAGCTAGTTTGATTCTAGGAATCAGTTGATTTCCTACGAAGAAAGTTTAGTGCATCAACTTTAAACCTTCCTTGTTTGTGAAGTCTAACAAGATGTACAACTTACTAGTTTCGCTTCATTTCTAAAGTAGTTTGTTTAGAAAACACACATGTTCATTGCCGAAAACTGTACTGTGTGAAATAAGTAAGTTCGGTTCTCGGAATCAATTCCTTTCCTGCGAAGACGGTTTAATGGAGAAAGTTCAAACTTTTCCAGTTAATGTCATCTACCAAGATGTACAACTTAGTAGTTTCACTTCATTTCTAAAGCAGTTTGTTTAGAAAACCTACATCTTCATTGCCGAAAAGTGTACTGTGTGAAAATAGGTAGTTCCGTTCTAGGAATCAGTTGCTTTCCTACGAAGAAGGTTTAGTTCAGCAACTTGAAACATTTCTAGTTAGTGTAATCTAAGAAGATGTACAAATTAGTAGTTTCGCTTCATTTCTAAAGCAGTTGGTTTAGAAAACATACATCTTCATTGGCGAACACTGTGCTGTGTGAAATAAGCTGGTTTGGTTCTAGGAATCAGTTGCTTTCCTACGAAGAAGGTTTAGTGTAGCAACTTCAAACCTTTCTTGTTTGTGTAGTCTAACAAGATGTACAACTTAGTAGTTCCTATTCATTTCTACAGCAGTTTGTTTAGAAAACATACATCTTCATTGCCGAAAACTGTACTGTGTGAAATAAGTTAGTTCGGTTCTAGGAATCAGTTCCTTTCCTACACAGACGGTTTAGTGTAGAAAGTTCAAACTTTTCCAGTTAATGTAATCTACCAAGATGTACAACTTAGTAGTTTCACTTCATTTCAAAAGCAGTTTGTTTAGAAAACATAAATCTTCATTGCCGAAAACTGTACTGTGTGAAATAAGGTAGTTCCGTTCTAGGAATCAGTTGCTTTCCTACGAAGAAGGTTTAGTGCAGCAACTTCAAACATTTCTAGTTAGTGTAATCTAAGATGTACAAATTAGTAGTTTCGCTTCATTTCTAAAGCAGTTGGTTTAGAAAACATACATCTTCATTGGCGAACACTGTGCTGTGTGAAATAAGCTGGTTTGGTTCTAGGAATCAGTTGCTTTCCTACGAAGAAGGTTTAGTTCAGCAACTTCAAACCTTCCTTGTTTGTGTAGTCTAACAAGATGTACAACTTACTAGTTTCGCTTCATTTCTAAAGTAGTTTGTTTAGAAAACAAACACCTTCATTGCCGAACTCTCTACTGTGTGAAATAAGCTAGTTCTGTTTTAGGAATCAGTTGCTTTCTTACGAAGAAGGTTTAGTGCAGCAAGTTCAAACTTTTCTAGGTAGTGTAATCTAACAAGATGTACAACTTAGTAGTTTCATTTCATTTCTACAGCAGTTTGTTTAGAAAACATACATCTTCATTGCCGAAAACTGTACTGTGTGAAATAAGTAAGTTCGGTTCTAGGAATCAGTTCCTTTCCTACGAAGACGGTTTAATGCAGAAAGTTCAAACTTTTCCAGTTAATGTAATCTACCAAGATGTACAACTTAGCAGTTTCACTTCATTTGTAAAGCAGTTTGTTTAGAAAACCTACATCTTCATTGCCGAAAACTGTACTGTGTGAAAATAGGTAGTTCCGTTCTAGGAATCAGTTGCTTTCCTACGAAGAAGGTTTAGTTCAGCAACTTCAAACATTTCTAGGTAGTGTAATCTAAGAAGATGTACAAATTAGTAGTTTCGCTTCATTTCTAAAGCAGTTGTTTTAGAAAACATACATCTTCATTGGCGAACACTGTGCTGTGTGAAATAAGCTAGTTTGGTTCTAGGAATCAGTTGCTTTCCTACGAAGAAGATTTAGTGCAGCAACTTCAAACCTTCCTTGTTTGTGTAGTCTAACAAGATGTACAACTTACTAGTTTCTCTTCATTTCTAAAGTAGTTTGTTTAGAAAACAAACCCCTCCATTCGCGAACACTGTACTGTGTGAAATAAGCTAGTTTGGTTCTAGGAATCAGTTGCTTTCCTACGAAGAAGGTTCAGTGCAGCAAGTTCAAACTTTTCTAGTTAGTGTCATCTAACAAGATGTACAACTTAGTAGTTTCACTTCATTTCTACAGCAGTTTGTTTAGAAAACATACATCTTCATTGCCGAAAACTGTACTGTGTGAAATAAGTAAGTTCGGTTCTAGGAATCAGTTCCTTTCCTACGAAGACGGTTTAATGCAGAAAGTTCAAACTTTTCCAGTTAATGTAATCTACCAAGATGTACAACTTAGTAGTTTCACTTCATTTCTAAAGCAGTTTGTTTAGAAAACCTACATCTTCATTGCGAAAAACTACTACTGTGTGAAAATAGGTAGTTCCGTTCTAGGAATCAGTTGCTTTCCTAAGAAGAAGGTTTAGTTCAGCAACTTCAAACATTTCTAGGTAGTGTAATCTAAGAAGATGTACAAATTAGTAGTTTCGCTTCATTTCTAAAGCAGTTGGTTTAGAAAACATACATCTTCATTGGCGAACACTGTGCTGTGTGAAATAAGCTAGTTTGGTTCTAGGAATCAGTTGCTTTCCTAAGAAGAAAGTTTAGTGCAGCAACTTCAAACCTTCCTTGTTTGTGTAGTCTAACAAGATGTACAACTTACTAGTTTCTCTTCATTTCTAAAGTAGTTTGTTTAGAAAACAAACCCCTTCATTCCCGAACACTGTACTGTGTGAAATAAGCTAGTTCTGTTCTAGGAATCAGTTGCTTTCCTACGAAGAAGGTTTAGTGCAGCAAGTTCAAACTTTTCTAGTTAGTGTAATCTAACAAGATGTACAACTTAGTAGTTTCACTTCATTTCTACAGCAGTTTGTTTAGAAAACATACATCTTCATTGCGAAAACTGTACTGTGTGAAATAAGTAAGTTCGGTTCTAGGAATCAGTTCCTTTCCTACGAAGACGGTTTAATGCAGAAAGTTCAAACTTTTTCCAGTTAATGTAATCTACCAAGATGTACAACTTAGTAGTTTCACTTCATTTCTAAAGCAGTTTGTTTAGAAAACATACATCTTCATTGCCGAAAACTGTACTGTGTGAAAATAGGTAGTTCCGTTCTAGGAATCAGTTGCTTTCCTACGAAGAAGGTTTAGTTCAGCAACTTCAAACATTTCTAGGTAGTGTAATCTAAGAAGATGTACAAATTAGTAGTTTCGCTTCATTTCTAAAGCAGTTGGTTTAGAAAACATACATCTTCATTGGCGAACACTGTGCTGTGTAAAATAAGCTATTTTGGTTCTAGGAATCAGTTGCTTTCCTACGAAGAAAGTTTAGTGCAGCAACTTCAAACCTTCCTTGTTTGTGTAGTCTAACAAGATGTACAACTTACTAGTTTCGCTTCATTTCTAAAGTAGTTTGTTTAGAAAACAAACACCTTCATTGCCGAACTCTCTACTGTGTGAAATAAGCTAGTTCTGTTTTAGGAATCAGTTGCTTTCTTACGAAGAAGGTTTAGTGCAGCAAGTTCAAACTTTTCTAGTTAGTGTAATCTAACAAGATGTACAACTTAGTAGTTTCACTTCATTTCTACAGCAGTTTGTTTAGAAAACATACATCTTCATTGCCGAAAACTGTACTGTGTGAAATAAGTAAGTTCGGTTCTAGGAATCAGTTCCTTTCCTACGAAGACGGTTTAATGCAGAAAGTTCAAACTTTTCCAGTTAATGTAATCTACCAAGATGTACAACTTAGTAGTTTCACTTCATTTCTAAAGCAGTTTGTTCAGATAACATACATCTTCATTGCCGAAAACTGTACTGTGTGAAAATAGGTAGTTCCGTTCTAGGAATCAGTTGCTTTCCTACGAAGAAGGTTTAGTTCAGCAACTTCAAACATTTCTAGTTAGTGTAATCTAAGAAGATGTACAAATTAGTAGTTTCGCTTCATTTCTAAAGCAGTTGGTTTAGAAAACATACATCTTAATTGGCGAACACTGTGCTGTGTGAAATAAGCTAGTTTGGTTCTAGGAATCAGTTACTTTCCTAAGAAGAAGGTTTAGTGCAGCAACTTCAAACCTTCCTTGTTTGTGTAGTCTAACAAGATGTACAACTTACTAGTTTCTCTTCATGTCTAAAGTAGTTTGTTTAGAAAACAAACCCCTTCATTCCCAAACACTGTATTGTGTGAAATAAGCTAGTTCGGTTCTAGGAATCAGTTGTAGTTTTTCTTTTCTAGCAGTTTGAGTAAGGTTCAGTGAAGCAAGTTCAAACTTTTCTAGTTAGTGTAATCTAACAAGATGTACAACTTAGTAGTTTCACTTCATTTCTAAAGCAGTTTGTTTAGAAAACCTACATCTTCATTGCGAAAAACTGTACTGTGTGAAAATAGGTAGTTCCGTTCTAGGAATCAGTTGCTTTCCTACGAAGAAGGTTTAGTTCAGCAACTTCAAACATTTCTAGGTAGTGTAATCTAAGAAGATGTACAAATTAGTAGTTTCACTTCATTTCTAAAGCAGTTGGTTTAGAAAACATACATCTTCATTGGCTGTAACACTGTGCTGTGTAAAATAAGCTAGTTTGGTTCTAGGAATCAGTTGCTTTCCTAAGAAGAAGAAGTTTAGTGCAGCAACTTCAAACCTTCCTTGTTTGTGTAGTCTAACAAGATGTACAACTTACTAGTTTCTCTTCATTTCTAAAGTAGTTTGTTTAGAAAACAAACACCTTCATTGCCAACACTCTACTGTGTGAAATAAGCTAGTTCTGTTTTAGGAATCAGTTGCTTTCTTACGAAGAAGGTTTAGTGCAGCAAGTTCAAACTTTTTCTAGTTAGTGTAATCTAACAAGATGTACAACTTAGTAGTTTCACTTCATTTCTACAGCAGTTTGTTTAGAAAACATACATCTTCATTGTTTGGTTCGAAAACTGTACTGTGTGAAATAAGTAAGTTCGGTTCTAGGAATCAGTTACTTTCCTCGAAGACGGTTTAATGCAGAAAGTTCAAAACTTTTCCAGTTAATGTCTTCTACCAAGATGTACAACTTAGTAGTTTCACTTCATTTCTAAAGCAGTTTGTTCAGATAACATACATCTTCATTGCGAAAACTGTACTGTGTGAAAATAGGTAGTTCCGTTCTAGGAATCAGTTGCTTTCCAACGAAGAAGGTTTAGTTCAGCAACTTCAAACATTTCTAGTTAGTGTAATCTAAGAAGATGTACAAATTAGTAGTTTCACTTCATTTCTAAAGCAGTTGGTTTAGAAAACATACATCTTCTTTTGGCGAACACTGTGCTGTGTGAAATAAGCTAGTTTGGTTCTAGGAATCAGTTGCTTTCCTAAGAAGAAGGTTTAGTGCAGCAACTTCAAACCTTCCTTGTTTGTGTAGTCTAACAAGATGTACAACTTTCTAGTTTCTCTTCATTTCTAAAGTAGTTTGTTTAGAAAACAAACCCCTCCATTCGAAACACTGTACTGTGTGAAATAAGCTAGTTCGGTTCTAGGAATCAGTTGCTTTCCTCTGAAGAAGAAGGTTCAGTGCAGCAAGTTCAAACTTTTCTAGTTAGTGTAATCTAACAAAATGTACAACTTAGTAGTTTCACTTCTTTTCTACAGCAGTTTGTTTAGAAAACATACATCTTCATTGGAGAAAACTGTACTGTGTGAAATAAGTAAGTTCGGTTCTAGGAATCAGTTTCTTTCCTACGAAGACGGTTTAATGCAGAAAGTTCAAACTTTTCCAGTTAATGTAATCTACCAAGATGTACAACTTAGTAGTTTCACTTCATTCCTAAAGCAGTTTGTTTAGAAAACCTACATCTTCATTGCCGAAAACTGTACTGTGTGAAAATAGGTAGTTCCGTTCTAGGAATCAGTTGCTTTTCCTACGAAGAAGGTTTAGTTCAGCAACTTCAAACATTTCTAGGTAGTGTAATCTAAGAAGATGTACAAATTAGTAGTTTCGCTTCATTTCTAAAGCAGTTGGTTTAGAAAACATACATCTTAATTGGCGAACACTGTGCTGTGTGAAATAAGCTAGTTTGGTTCTAGGAATCAGTTGCTTTCCTAAGAAGAAGGTTTAGTGCAGCAACTTCAAACCTTCCTTTTTGTGTAGTCTAACAAGATGTACAACTTACTAGTTTCTCTTCATGTCTAAAGTAGTTTGTTTAGAAAACAAACCCCTTCATTCCCGAACACTGTACTGTGTGAAGTAAGCTAGTTCTGTTTTAGGAATCAGTTGCTTTCTTACGAAGAAGGTTTAGTGCAGCAAGTTCAAACTTTTCTAGTTAGTGTCATCTAACAAGATGTACAACTTAGTAGTTTCACTTCATTTCTACAGCAGTTTGTTTAGAAAACATACATGTTCATTGCGAAAAACTGTACTGTGTGAAATAAGTAAGTTGGTTCTAGGAATCAGTTCCTTTCCTACGAAGACGGTTTAATGCAGAAAGTTCAAACTCTTCCATTTAATGTAATCTACCAAGATGTACAACTTAGTAGTTTCACTTCATTTCTAAAGCAGTTTGTTTAGAAAACATACATCTTCATTGCCGAAAACTGTACTGTGTGAAATAAGGTAGTTCTGTTCTAGGAATCAGTTGCTTTCCTCCGAAGAAGGTTTAGTGCAGCAACTTCAAACATTTCTAGTTAGTGTAATCTAAGAGGATGTACAAATTAGTAGTTTCGCTTCATTTCTAAAGCAGTTGGTTTAGAAAACATACATCTTCATTGGCGAATACTATGCTGTGTGAAATAAGCTAGTTTGGTTCTAAGAATCAGTTGCTTTCCTACGAAGAAAGTTTAGTGCAGCAACTTCAAACCTGCCTTGTTTGTGTAGTCTAACAAGATGTACAACTTACTAGTTTCGCTTCATTTCTAAAGTAGTTTGTTTAGAAAACAAACACCTTCATTGCCGAACTCTCTACTGTGTGAAATAAGGTAGTTCTGTTTTAGGAATCAGTTGCTTTCTTACGAAGAAGGTTTAGTGCAGCAAGTTCAAACTTTTCTAGTTAGTGTAATCTAACAAGATGTACAACTTAGTAGTTTCACTTCATTTCTACAGCAGTTTGTTTAGAAAACATACATCTTCATTGCCAAAAACTGTACTGTATGAAATAAGTAAGTTTGGTTCTAGGAATCAGTTCCTTTCCCACGAAGACGGTTTAATGCAGAAAGTTCAAACTTTTTCAGTTAATGTCATCTACCAAGATGTACAACTTAGTAGTTTCACTTCATTTCTAAAGCAGTTTGTTTAGAAAACCTACATCTTCATTGCGAAAACTGTACTGTGTGAAAATAGGTAGTTCCGTTCTAGGAATCAGTTGCTTTCCTACGAAGAAGGTTTAGTTCAGCAACTTCAAACATTTCTAGGTAGTGTAATCTAAGAAGATGTACAAATTAGTAGTTTCCCTTCATTTCTAAAGCAGTTGGTTTAGAAAACATACATCTTCATTGGCGAACACTGTGCTGTGTGAAATAAGCTGGTTTGGTTCTAGGAATCAGTTGCTTTCCTACGAAGAAGGTTTAGTGCAGCAACTTCAAACCTTCCTTGTTTGTGTAGTCTAACCAGATGTACAACTTAGTAGTTTCAATTCATTTCTACAAGCAGTTTGTTTAGAAAACATACATCTTCATTGCCGAAAAACTGTACTGTGTGAAATAAGTTAGTTCGGTTCTAGGAATCAGTTCCTTTCCTACGAAGACGGTTTAATGCAGAAAGTTCAAACTTTTCCAGTTAATGTAATCTACCAAGATGTACAACTTAGTAGTTTCACTTCATTTCTAAAGCAGTTTGTTCAGATAACATACATCTTCATTGCCGAAAACTGTACTGTGTGAAAATAGGTAGTTCCGTTCTAGGAATCAGTTGCTTTCCAACGAAGAAGGTTTAGTTCAGCAACTTCAAACATTTCTAGTTAGTGTAATCTAAGAAGATGTACAAATTAGTAGTTTCACTTCATTTCTAAAGGAGTTGGTTTAGAAAACATACATCTTCTTTGGCGAACACTGTGCTGTGTGAAATAAGCTAGTTTGGTTCTAGGAATCAGTTGCTTTCCTAAGAAGAAGGTTTAGTGCAGCAACTTCAAACCTTCCTTGTTTGTGTAGTCTAACAAGATGTACAACTTTCTAGTTTCTCTTCATTTCTAAAGTAGTTTGTTTAGAAAACAAACCCCTTCATTCGCGAACACTGTACTGTGTGAAATAAGCTAGTCTGGTTCTAGGAATCAGTTGCTTTCTTACGAAGAAGGTTTAGTGCAGCAAGTTCAAACTTTTCTAGTTAGTGTAATCTAACAAGATGTACAACTTAGTAGTTTCACTTCATTTCTACAGCAGTTTGTTTAGAAAACATACATCTTCATTGCGAAAAAACTGTACTGTGTGAAATAAGTAAGTTCGGTTCTAGGAATCAGTTTCTTTCCTACGAAGACGGTTTAATGCAGAAAGTTCAAAACTTTCCAGTTAATGTAATCTACCAAGATGTACAACTTAGTAGTTTCACTTCATTTCTAAAGCAGTTTGTTTAGAAAACCTACATCTTCATTGAAAACTGTACTGTGTGAAAATAGGTAGTTCCGTTCTAGGAATCAGTTGCTTTCCTACGAAGAAGGTTTAGTTCAGCAACTTCAAACATTTCTAGGTAGTGTAATCTAAGAAGATGTACAAATTAGTAGTTTCGCTTCATTTCTAAAGCAGTTGGTTTAGAAAACATACATCTTCATTGGCCAACACTGTGCTGTGTGAAATAAGCTAGTTTGGTTCTAGGAATCAGTTGCTTTCCTAAGAAGAAGGTTTAGTGCAGCAACTTCAAACCTTCCTTGTTTGTTTGTGTAGTCTAACAAGATGTACAACTTACTAGTTTCTCTTCATTCTAAAGTAGTTTGTTTAGAAAACAAACCCTTCATCCCGAACACTGTACTGTGTGAAATAAGCTAGTTCTGTTTTAGGAATCAGTTGCTTTCTTACGAAGAAGGTTTAGTGCAGCAAGTTCAAACTTTTCTAGTTAGTGTAATCTAACAAGATGTACAACTTAGTAGTTTCACTTCATTTCTACAGCAGTTTGTTTAGAAAACATACATCTTCATTCTACCAAGATGAAAACTGTACTGTGTGAAATAAGTAAGTTTGGTTCTAGGAATCAGTTCCTTTCCTACGAAGACGGTTTAATGCAGAAAGTTCAAACTTTTCCAGTTAATGTAATCTACCAAGATGTACAACTTAGTAGTTTCACTTCATTTCTAAAGCAGTTTGTTTAGAAAACCTACATCTTCATTGCCGAAAACTGTACTGTGTGAAAATAGGTAGTTCTGTTCTAGGAATCAGTTGCTTTCCTACGAAGAAGGTTTAGTTCAGCAAGTTCAAACATTTCTAGTTAGTGTAATCTAAGAAGATGTACAAATTAGTAGTTTCGCTTCATTTCTAAAGCAGTTGGTTTAGAAAACATACATCTTCATTGGCCAACACTGTGCTGTGTGAAATAAGCTAGTTTGGTTCTAGGAATCAGTTGCTTTCCTAAGAAGAAGGTTTAGTGCAGCAACTTCAAACCTTCCTTGTTTTGTAGTCTAACAAGATGTACAACTTACTAGTTTCACTTCATTTCTAAAGTAGTTTGTTTAGAAAACAAACATCTTCATTCCCGAACACTGTACTGTTTGAAATAAGCTAGTTTTGGTTCTAGGAATCAGTTGCTTTCCTACGAAGAAGGTTCAGTGCAACAAGTTCAAACTTTTCTAGTTAGTGTAATCTAACAAGATGTACAACTTAGTAGTTTCACTTCATTTCTAAAGCAGTTTGTTTAGAAAACATACATCTTCATTGCCGAAAACTGTACTGTGTGAAATAAGGTAGTTCTGTTCTAGGAATCAGTTGCTTTCCTACGAAGAAGGTTTAGTGCAGCAACTTCAAACATTTCTAGTTAGTGTAATCTACCAAGATGTACAAATTAGTAGTTTCGCTTCATTTCTAAAGCAGTTGGTTTAGAAAAACATACATCTTCATTGGCCGAACACTGTGCTGTGTGAAATAAGCTAGTTTGGTTCTAGGAATCAGTTGCTTCCCTCTGAAGAAAGTTTAGTGCAGCAACTTCAAACCTTCCTTGTTTTTGTAGTCTAACAAGATGTACAACATACTAGTTTCACTTCATTTCTAAAGTAGTTTGTTTAGAAAACAAACCTCTTCATTCCCGAACACTGTACTGTTTGAAATAAGCTAGTTCGGTTCTAGGAATCAGTTGCTTTCCTACGAAGAAGGTTCAGTGCAACAAGTTCAAACTTTTCTAGTTAGTGTAATCTAACAAGATGTACAACTTAGTAGTTTCACTTCATTTCTAAAGCAGTTTGTTTAGAAAACATACATCTTCATTGCCGAAAACTGTACTGTGTGAAATAAGGTAGTTCTGTTCTAGGAATCAGTTGCTTTCCTCCGAAGAAGGTTTAGTGCAGCAACTTCAAACATTTCTAGTTAGTGTAATCTAAGAGGATGTACAAATTAGTAGTTTCGCTTCATTTCTAAAGCAGTTGGTTTTAGAAAACATACATCTTCATTGGCGAAAACTGTGCTGTGTGAAATAAGCTAGTTTGGTTCTAAGAATCAGTTGCTTTCCTACGAAGAAAGTTTAGTGCAGCAACTTCAAACCTGCCTTGTTTGTGTAGTCTAACAAGATGTACAACTTACTAGTTTCGCTTCATTTCTAAAGTAGTTTGTTTAGAAAACAAACACCTTCATTGCCGAACTCTCTACTGTGTGAAATAAGGTAGTTCTGTTTTAGGAATCAGTTGCTTTCTTACGAAGAAGGTTTAGTGCAGCAAGTTCAAACTTTTCTAGTTAGTGTAATCTAACAAGATGTACAACTTAGTAGTTTCACTTCATTTCTACAGCAGTTTGTTTAGAAAACATACATCTTCATTGCCAAAAACTGTACTGTATGAAATAAGTAAGTTCGGTTCTAGGAATCAGTTCCTTTCCACGAAGACGGTTTAATGCAGAAAGTTCAAACTTGTCCAGTTAATGTCATCTACCAAGATGTACAACTTAGTAGTTTCACTTCATTTCTGAAGCAGTTTGTTTAGAAAACCTACATCTTCATTGCCGAAAACTGTACTGTGTGAAAATAGGTAGTTCCGTTCTAGGAATCAGTTGCTTTCCTACGAAGAAGGTTTAGTTCAGCAACTTCAAACATTTCTAGGTAGTGTAATCTAAGAAGATGTACAAATTAGTAGTTTCCCTTCATTTCTAAAGCAGTTGGTTTAGAAAACATACATCTTCATTGGCGAACACTGTGCTGTGTGAAATAAGCTGGTTTGGTTCTAGGAATCAGTTGCTTTCCTACGAAGAAGGTTTAGTGCAGCAACTTCAAACCTTCCTTGTTTGTGTAGTCTAACCAGATGTACAACTTAGTAGTTTCAATTCATTTCTACAGCAGTTTGTTTAGAAAACATACATCTTCATTGCCGAAAACTGTACTGTGTGAAATAAGTTAGTTCGGTTCTAGGAATCAGTTCCTTTCCTACGAAGACGGTTTAATGCAGAAAGTTCAAACTTTTCCAGTTAATGTCTTCTACCAAGATGTACAACTTAGTAGTTTCACTTCATTTCTAAAGCAGTTTGTTCAGATAACATACATCTTCATTGCCGAAAACTGTACTGTGTGAAAATAGGTAGTTCCGTTCTAGGAATCAGTTGCTTTCCAACGAAGAAGGTTTAGTTCAGCAACTTCAAACATTTCTAGTTAGTGTAATCTAAGAAGTTGTACAAATTAGTAGTTTCACTTCATTTCTAAAGGAGTTGGTTTAGGAAACATACATCTTCTTTGGCGAACACTGTGCTGTGTGAAATAAGCTAGTTTGGTTCTAGGAATCAGTTGCTTTCCTAAGAAGAAGGTTTAGTGCAGCAACTTCAAACCTTCCTTGTTTGTGTAGTCTAACAAGATGTACAACTTTCTAGTTTCTCTTCATTTCTAAAGTACTTTGTTTAGAAAACAAACCCCTCCATTCGCGAACACTGTACTGTGTGAAATAAGCTAGTTCGGTTCTAGGAATCAGTTGCTTTCCTACGAAGAAGGTTCAGTGCAGCAAGTTCAAACTTTTCTAGTTAGTGTAATCTAACAAAATGTACAACTTAGTAGTTTCACTTCTTTTCTACAGCAGTTTGTTTAGAAAACATACATCTTCATTGCCGAAAACTGTACTGTGTGAAATAAGTAAGTTCGGTTCTAGGAATCAGTTTCTTTCCTACGAAGACGGTTTAATGCAGAAAGTTCAAACTTTTCCAGTTAATGTAATCTACCAAGATGTACAACTTAGTAGTTTCACTTCATTCCTAAAGCAGTTTGTTTAGAAAACCTACATCTTCATTGCCGAAAACTGTACTGTGTGAAAATAGGTAGTTCCGTTCTAGGAATCAGTTGCTTTCCTACGAAGAAGGTTTAGTTCAGCAACTTCAAACATTTCTAGGTAGTGTAATCTAAGAAGATGTACAAATTAGTAGTTTCGCTTCATTTCTAAAGCAGTTGGTTTAGAAAACATACATCTTAATTGGCGAACACTGTGCTGTGTGAAATAAGCTAGTTTGGTTCTAGGAATCAGTTACTTTCCTAAGAAGAAGGTTTAGTGCAGCAACTTCAAACCTTCCTTGTTTGTGTAGTCTAACAAGATGTACAACTTACTAGTTTCTCTTCATGTCTAAAGTAGTTTGTTTAGAAAACAAACCCCTTCATTCCCGAACACTGTACTGTGTGAAGTAAGCTAGTTCTGTTTTAGGAATCAGTTGCTTTCTTACGAAGAAGGTTTAGTGCAGCAAGTTCAAACTTTTCTAGTTAGTGTCATCTAACAAGATGTACAACTTAGTAGTTTCACTTCATTTCTACAGCAGTTTGTTTAGAAAACATACATGTTCATTGCCGAAAACTGTACTGTGTGCAATAAGTAAGTTCGGTTCTAGGAATCAGTTCCTTTCCTACGAAGACGGTTTAATGCAGAAAGTTCAAACTCTTCCATTTAATGTAATCTACCAAGATGTACAACTTAGTAGTTTCACTTCATTTCTAAAGCAGTTTGTTTAGAAAACCTACATCTTCATTGCCGAAAACTGTACTGTGTGAAAATAGGTAGTTCCGTTCTAGGAATCAGTTGCTTTCCTACGAAGAAGGTTTAGTTCAGCAACTTCAAACATTTCTAGGTAGTGTAATCTAAGAAGATGTACAAATTAGTAGTTTCGCTTCATTTCTAAAGCAGTTGGTTTAGAAAACATACATCTTCATTGGCGAACACTGTGCTGTGTGAAATAAGCTAGTTTGGTTCTAGGAATCAGTTGCTTTCCTAAGAAGAAGGTTTAGTGCAGCATCTTCAAACCTTCCTTGTTTGTGTAGTCTAACAAGATGTACAACTTACTAGTTTCGCTTCATTTCTAAAGTAGTTTGTTTAGAAAACAAACACCTTCATTGCCGAATTCTCTACTGTGTGAAATAAGCTAGTTCTGCTTTAAGGAATCAGTTGCTTTCTTACGAAGAAGGTTTAGTGCAGCAAGTTCAAACTTTTCTAGTTAGTGTAATCTAACAAGATGTACAACTTAGTAGTTTCACTTCATTTCTACAGCAGTTTGTTTAGAAAACATACATCTTCATTCCCGAAAACTGTACTGTGTGAAATAAGTAAGTTCGGTTCTAGGAATCAGTTCCTTTCCTACGAAGACGGTTTAATGCAGAAAGTTCAAACTTTTCCAGTTAATATAATCTACCAAGATGTACAACTTAGTAGTTTCACTTCATTTCTAAAGCAGTTTGTTTAGAAAACCTACATCTTCATTGCCGAAAACTGTACTGTGTGAAAATAGGTAGTTCTGTTCTAGGAATCAGTCGCTTTCCTACGAAGAAGGTTTAGTTCAGCAACTTCAAACATTTCTAGGTAGTGTAATCTAAGAAGATGTACAAATTAGTAGTTTCGCTTCATTTCTAAAGCAGTTGGTTTATAAAACGTACATCTTCATTGGCCAACACTGTGCTGTGTGAAATAAGCTAGTTTGGTTCTAGGAATCAGTTGCTTTCCTACGAAGAAAGTTTAGTGCAGCAACTTCAAACCTTCCTTGTTTTTGTAGTCTAACAAGATGTACAACATACTAGTTTCGCTTCATTTCTAAAGTAGTTTGTTTAGAAAACAAACCTCTTCATTCCCGAACACTGTACTGTTTGAAATAAGCTAGTTCGGTTCTAGGAATCAGTTGCTTTCCTACGAAGAAGGTTCAGTGCAACAAGTTCAAACTTTTCTACTTAGTGTAATCTAACAACATGTACAACTTAGTAGTTTCACTTCATTTCTAAAGCAGTTTGTTTAGAAAACATACATCTTCATTGCCGAAAACTGTACTGTGTGAAATAAGGTAGTTCTGTTCTAGGAATCAGTTGCTTTCCTCCGAAGAAGGTTTAGTGCAGCAACTTCAAACATTTCTAGTTAGTGTAATCTAAGAGGATGTACAAATTAGTAGTTTCGCTTCATTTCTAAAGCAGTTGGTTTAGAAAACATACATCTTCATTGGCGAACACTGTGCTGTGTGAAATAAGCTAGTTTGGTTCTAGGAATCAGTTGCTTTCCTACGAAGAAAGTTTAGTGCAGCAACTTCAAACCTTCCTTGTTTTTGTAGTCTAACAAGATGTACAACATACTAGTTTCGCTTCATTTCTAAAGTAGTTTGTTTAGAAAACAAACCTCTTCATTCCCGAACACTGTACTGTTTGAAATAAGCTAGTTCGGTTCTAGGAATCAGTTGCTTTCCTACGAAGAAGGTTCAGTGCAACAAGTTCAAACTTTTCTACTTAGTGTAATCTAACAACATGTACAACTTAGTAGTTTCACTTCATTTCTAAAGCAGTTTGTTTAGAAAACATACATCTTCATTGCCGAAAACTGTACTGTGTGAAATAAGGTAGTTCTGTTCTAGGAATCAGTTGCTTTCCTCGAAGAAGGTTTAGTGCAGCAACTTCAAACATTTCTAGTTAGTGTAATCTAAGAGGATGTACAAATTAGTAGTTTCGCTTCATTTCTAAAGCAGTTGGTTTAGAAAACATACATCTTCATTGGCGAATACTATGCTGTGTGAAATAAGCTAGTTTGGTTCTAAGAATCAGTTGCTTTCCTACGAAGAAAGTTTAGTGCAGCAACTTCAAACCTGCCTTGTTTGTGTAGTCTAACAAGATGTACAACTTACTAGTTTCGCTTCATTTCTAAAGTAGTTTGTTTAGAAAACAAACACCTTCTTCATTGCCGAACTCTCTACTGTGTGAAATAAGGTAGTTCTGTTTTAGGAATCAGTTGCTTTCTTACGAAGAAGGTTTAGTGCAGCAAGTTCAAACTTTTCTAGTTAGTGTAATCTAACAAGATGTACAACTTAGTAGTTTCACTTCATTTCTACAGCAGTTTGTTTAGAAAACATACATCTTCATTGCCAAAAACTGTACTGTATGAAATAAGTAAGTTCGGTTCTAGGAATCAGTTCCTTTCCACGAAGACGGTTTAATGCAGAAAGTTCAAACTTGTCCAGTTAATGTCATCTACCAAGATGTACAACTTAGTAGTTTCACTTCATTTCTGAAGCAGTTTGTTTAGAAAACCTACATCTTCATTGCCCGAAAACTGTACTGTGTGAAAATAGGTAGTTCCGTTCTAGGAATCAGTTGCTTTCCAACGAAGAAGGTTTAGTTCAGCAACTTCAAACATTTCTAGTTAGTGTAATCTAAGAAGTTGTACAAATTAGTAGTTTCACTTCATTTCTAAAGGAGTTGGTTTAGAAAACATACATCTTCTTTGGCGAACACTGTGCTGTGTGAAATAAGCTAGTTTGGTGCTAGGAATCAGTTGCTTTCCTAAGAAGAAGGTTTAGTGCAGCAACTTCAAACCTTCCTTGTTTGTGTAGTCTAACAAGATGTACAACTTTCTAGTTTCTCTTCATTTCTAAAGTACTTTGTTTAGAAAACAAACCCCTCCATTCGCGAACACTGTACTGTGTGAAATAAGCTAGTTCGGTTCTAGGAATCAGTTGCTTTCTACGAAGAAGGTTCAGTGCAGCAAGTTCAAACTTTTCTAGTTAGTGTAATCTAACAAAATGTACAACTTAGTAGTTTCACTTCTTTTCTACAGCAGTTTGTTTAGAAAACATACATCTTCATTGCGAAAACTGTACTGTGTGAAATAAGTAAGTTCGGTTCTAGGAATCAGTTTCTTTCCCTCACGAAGACGGTTTAATGCAGAAAGTTCAAACTTTTCCAGTTAATGTAATCTACCAAGATGTACAACTTAGTAGTTTCACTTCATTTCTAAAGCAGTTTGTTTAGAAAACCTACATCTTCATTGCGAAAACTGTACTGTGTGAAAATAGGTAGTTCCGTTCTAGGAATCAGTTGCTTTCCTACGAAGAAGGTTTAGTTCAGCAACTTCAAACATTTCTAGGTAGTGTAATCTAAGAAGATGTACAAATTAGTAGTTTCGCTTCATTTCTAAAGCAGTTGGTTTAGAAAACATACATCTTAATTGGCGAACACTGTGCTGTGTGAAATAAGCTAGTTTGGTTCTAGGAATCAGTTACTTTCCTAAGAAGAAGGTTTAGTGCAGCAACTTCAAACCTTCCTTGTTTGTGTAGTCTAACAAGATGTACAACTTACTAGTTTCTCTTCATGTCTAAAGTAGTTTGTTTAGAAAACAAACCCCTTCATTCCGAACACTGTACTGTGTGAAGTAAGCTAGTTCTGTTTTAGGAATCAGTTGCTTTCTTACGGAAGAAGGTTTAGTGCAGCAAGTTCAAACTTTTCTAGTTAGTGTCATCTAACAAGATGTACAACTTAGTAGTTTCACTTCATTTCTACAGCAGTTTGTTTAGAAAACATACATGTTCATTGCCGAAAACTGTACTGTGTGCAATAAGTAAGTTCGGTTCTAGGAATCAGTTCCTTTCCTACGAAGACGGTTTAATGCAGAAAGTTCAAACTTTTCCAGTTAATATAATCTACCAAGATGTACAACTTAGTAGTTTCACTTCATTTCTAAAGCAGTTTGTTTAGAAAACCTACATCTTCATTGCCGAAAACTGTACTGTGTGAAAATAGGTAGTTCTGTTCTAGGAATCAGTCGCTTTCCTACGAAGAAGGTTTAGTTCAGCAACTTCAAACATTTCTAGGTAGTGTAATCTAAGAAGATGTACAAATTAGTAGTTTCGCTTCATTTCTAAAGCAGTTGGTTTAGAAAACATACATCTTCATTGGCGAACACTGTGCTGTGTGAAATAAGCTAGTTTGGTTCTAGGAATCAGTTACTTTCCTAAGAAGAAGGTTTAGTGCAGCAACTTCAAACCTTCCTTGTTTGTGTAGTCTAACAAGATGTACAACTTACTAGTTTCGCTTCATTTCTAAAGTAGTTTGTTTAGAAAACAAACACCTTCATTGCCGAATTCTCTACTGTGTGAAATAAGCTAGTTCTGCTTTAAGGAATCAGTTGCTTTCTTACGAAGAAGGTTTAGTGCAGCAAGTTCAAACTTTTCTAGTTAGTGTCATCTAACAAGATGTACAACTTAGTAGTTTCACTTCATTTCTACAGCAGTTTGTTTAGAAAACATACATCTTCATTCCCGAAAACTGTACTGTGTGAAATAAGTAAGTTCGGTTCTAGGAATCAGTTCCTTTCCTACGAAGACGGTTTAATGCAGAAAGTTCAAACTTTTCCAGTTAATATAATCTACCAAGATGTACAACTTAGTAGTTTCACTTCATTTCTAAAGCAGTTTGTTTAGAAAACCTACATCTTCATTGCCGAAAACTGTACTGTGTGAAAATAGGTAGTTCTGTTCTAGGAATCAGTCGCTTTCCTACGAAGAAGGTTTAGTTCAGCAACTTCAAACATTTCTAGGTAGTGTAATCTAAGAAGATGTACAAATTAGTAGTTTCGCTTCATTTCTAAAGCAGTTGGTTTATAAAACGTACATCTTCATTGGCCAACACACTGTGTGAAATAAGCTAGTTTGGTTCTAGGAATCAGTTGCTTTCCTACGAAGAAAGTTTAGTGCAGCAACTTCAAACCTTCCTTGTTTTTGTAGTCTAACAAGATGTACAACATACTAGTTTCGCTTCATTTCTAAAGTAGTTTGTTTAGAAAACAAACCTCTTCATTCCCGAACACTGTACTGTTTGAAATAAGCTAGTTCGGTTCTAGGAATCAGTTGCTTTCCTACGAAGAAGGTTCAGTGCAACAAGTTCAAACTTTTCTACTTAGTGTAATCTAACAACATGTACAACTTAGTAGTTTCACTTCATTTCTAAAGCAGTTTGTTTAGAAAACATACATCTTCATTGCCGAAAACTGTACTGTGTGAAATAAGGTAGTTCTGTTCTAGGAATCAGTTGCTTTCCTCCGAAGAAGGTTTAGTGCAGCAACTTCAAACATTTCTAGTTAGTGTAATCTAAGAGGATGTACAAATTAGTAGTTTCGCTTCATTTCTAAAGCAGTTGGTTTAGAAAACATACATCTTCATTGGCGAACACTGTGCTGTGTGAAATAAGCTGGTTTGGTTCTAGGAATCAGTTGCTTTCCTACGAAGAAGGTTTAGTGCAGCAACTTCAAACCTTCCTTGTTTGTGTAGTCTAACCAGATGTACAACTTAGTAGTTTCAATTCATTTCTACAGCAGTTTGTTTAGAAAACATACATCTTCATTGCCGAAAACTGTACTGTGTGAAATAAGTTAGTTCGGTTCTAGGAATCAGTTCCTTTCCTACAAAGACGGTTTAGTGCAGAAAGTTCAAACTTTTCCAGTTAATGTAATATACCAATATGTACAATTTAGTAGTTTCACTTCATTTCTAAAGCAGTTTCTATAGAAAACCTACATCTTCATTGCCGAAAACTGTACTGTGTGAAAATAGGTAGTTCCGTTTTGGAATCAGTTTTTTTCCTACGAAGAAGGTTTAGTTCAGCAACCGCAAACATTTCTAGGTAGTGTAATCTAAGAAGATGTACAAATTAGTAGTTTCGCTTCATTTCTAAAGCAGTTGGTTTAGAAAGCATACATCTTCATTGGCGAACACTGTGCTGTGTGAAATAAGCTAGTTTGGTTCTAGGAATCAGTTGCTTTCCTACAAAGAAGGTTTAGTGCAGCAACTTCAAACCTTCCTTGTTTGTGTAGTCTAACAAGATGTACAATTTACTAGTTTCTCTTCATGTCTTAAGTACTTTGTTTTGAAAACAAACCCCTTCATTCCCGAACACTGTACTGTGTGAAATAAGCTAGTTCGGATCTGGGAATCAGTTGCTTTCCTACGAAGAAGGTTCAGTGCAGGAAGTTCAAACTTTTCTACTTAGTGTAATGTAACAACATGTACAACTTAGTAGTTTCACTTCATTTCTAAAGCAGTTTGTTTAGAAAACATACATCTTCATTGCCGAAAACTGTACTGTGTGAAATAAGGTAGTTCTGTCCTAGGAATCAGTTGCTTTCCTCCGAAGAAGGTTTACTGCAGCAACTTCAAACATTTCTAGTTAGTGTAATCTAAGAGGATGTACAAATAAGTAGTTTCGCTTCATTTCTAAAGCAGCTGGTTTAGAAAACATACATCTTCATTGGCGAACACTGTGCTGTGTGAAATAAGCTAGTTTGGTTCTAGCAATCAGTTGGTTTCCTACGAAGAAAGTGTAGTGCAGCAACTTCAAACCTTCCTTCTTTGTGTAGTCTAACAAGATGTACAACTTACTAGTTTCGCTTCATTTCTAAAGTAGTTTGTTTAGAAAACACACTTGTTCATTGCCGAAAACTGTACTGTGTGAAATAAGTAAGTTCGGTTCTAGGAATCACTTCCTTTCTTACGAAGACGGTTTAATGCACAAAGTTCAAACTTTTCCAGTTAATGTAATCTACCAAGATGTACAACTTAGTAGTTTCACTTCATTTCTAAAGCAGTTTGTTTAGAAAACCTACATCTTCATTGCCAAAAACTGTACTGTGTGAAAATAGGTAGTTCCGTTCTAGGAATCAGTTGCTTTCCTACGAAGAAGGTTTAGTTCAGCAACTTCAAACATTTCTAGGTAGTGTAATCTAAGAAGATATACAAATTAGTAGTTTCGCTTCATTTCTAAAGCAGTTGGTTTAGAAAACATACATCTTCATTGGCGAACACTGTGCTGTGTGAAATAAGCTGGTTTGGTTCTAGGAATCAGTTGCTTTCCTACGAAGAAGGTTTAGTGCAGCAACTTCAAACCTTCCTTGTTTGTGTAGTCTAACAAGATGTACAACTTACTAGTTTCTCTTCATGTCTAAAGTAGTTTGTTTAGAAAACAAACCCCTTCATTCCCGAACACTGTACTGTGTGAAATAAGCTAGTTCGGTTCTAGGAATCAGTTGCTTTCCTACGAAGAAGGTTCAGTGCAGCAAGTTCAAACTTTTCTACTTAGTGTAATCTAACAACATATACAACTTAGTAGTTTCACTTCATTTCTAAAGCAGTTTCTTTAGAAAACATACATCTTCATTGCCGAAAACTGTACTGTGTGAAATAAGGTAGTTCTGTTCTAGGAAACAGTTGCTTTCCTCCGAAGAAGGTTTAGTGCAGCAACTTCAAACATTTCTAGTTAGTGTAATCTAAGAGGATGTACAAATTAGTAGTTTCGCTTCATTTCTAAAGCAGTTGGTTTAGAAAACGTACATCTTCATTGGCGAACACTGTGCTGTGTGAAATAAGCTAGTTTGGTTCTAGGAATCAGTTGCTTTCCTACGAAGACAGTTTAGTGCAGCAACTTCAAACCTTCCTTGTTTGTGTAGTCTAACAAGATGTACAACTTAATAGTTTCGCTTCATTTCCAAAGTAGTTTGTTTAGAAAACAAACACCTTCATTGCCGAACTCTCTACTGTGTGAAATAAGCTAGTTCTGTTTTAGGAATCAGTTGCTTTCTTACGAAGAAGGTTTAGTGCAGCAAGTTCAAACTTTTCTAGTTAGTGTAATCTAACAAGATGTACAACTTAGTAGATTCACTTCATTTCTACAGCAGTTTGTTTAGAACACATACATCTTCATTGCCGAAAAGTGTACTGTGTGAAATAAGTAAGTTCGGTTCTAGGAATCAGTTCCTTTCCTACGAAGACGGTTTAATGCAGAAAGTTCAAACTTTTCCAGTTAATATAATCTACCAAGATGTACAACTTAGTAGTTTCACTTCATTTTTAAAGCAGTTTGTTTAGAAAACCTACATCTTCATTGCGAAAACTGTACTGTGTGAAGATAGGTAGTTCCGTTCTAGGAATCATTTGCTTTCCTATGAAGAAGGTTTAGTTCAGCAACTTCAAACATTTCTAGGTAGTGTAATCTAAGAAGATGTATAAATTATTGTTTCGCTTCATTTCTAAAGCAGTTGGTTTAGAAAACATACATCTTCATTGGCGAACACTGTGCTGTGTGAAATAAGCTGTTTTGGTTCTAGGAATCAGTTGCTTTCCTACGAAAAAAGTTTAGTGCAGCAACTTCAAATCTTCCTTGTTTGTGTAGTCTAACAAGATGTACAACTTAGTAGTTTCAATTCATTTCTACAGCAGTTTGTTTAGAAAACATACATCTTCATTGCCGAAAACTGTACTGGGTGAAATAAGTTAGTTCTGTTCTAGGAATCAGTTCCTTTCCTACAAAGACGGTTTAGTGCAGAAAGTTCAAACTTTTCCAGTTAATGTAATCTACCAAGATGTACAACTTATTAGTTTCACTTCATTTCAAAAGCAGTTTGTTTAGAAAACATACATCTTCATCGCCGAAAACTGTACTGTGTGAAATAAGGTAGTTCCGTTCTAGGAATCAGTTGCTTTCCTACGAAGAAGGTTTAGTGCAGCAACTTCAAACATTTCTAGTTAGTGTAATCTAAGAAGATGGACAAATTAGTAGCTTCGCTTCATTTCTAAAGCAGTTGGTTTAGAAAACATACATCTTCATTGGCGAACACTGTGCTGTGTGAAATAAGCTAGTTTGGTTCTAGGAATCAGTTGCTTTCCTATGAAGAAAGTTTACTGCAGCAACTTCAAACCTTCCTTGTTTGTGTAGTCTAACAAGATGTACAACTTACTAGTTTCGCTTCATTTCTAAAGTAGTTTGTTTAGAAAACAAACACCTTCATTGCCGAACTCTCTACTGTGTGAAATAAGCTAGTTCTGTTTTAGGAATCAGTTGCTTTCTTACGAAGAAGGTTTAGTGCAGCAAGTTCCAACTTTTCTAGTTAGTGTAATCTAACAAGATATACAACTTAGTACTTTCACTTCATTTCTACAGCAGTTTGTTTAGAAAACATACATCTTCATTGCCGAAAACTGTACTGTGTGAAATAAGTAAGTTCGGTTCTAGGAATCACTTCCTTTCTTACGAAGACGGTTTAATGCACAAAGTTCAAACTTTTCCAGTTAATGTAATCTACCAAGATGTACAACTTAGTAGTTTCACTTCATTTCTAAAGCAGTTTGTTTAGAAAACCTACATCTTCATTGCCGAAAACTGTTCTGTGTGAAAATAGGTAGTTCCGTTGTAGGAATCAGTTGCTTTCCTACGAAGAAGGTTTTGTTCAGAAACTTCAAACATTTCTAGGTAGTGTAATCTAAGAAGATGTACAAATTAGTAGTTTCGCTTCATTTCTAAAGCAGTTGGTTTAGAAAACATACATCTTCATTGGCGAACACTGTGCTGTGTGAAATAAGCTAGTTTGGTTCTAGGAATCAGTTGCTTTCCTACGAAGAAGGTTTAGTGCAGCAACTTCAAACCTTCCTTGTTTGTGTAGTCTAACAAGATGTACAACTTACTACTTTCTCTTCATGTCTAATGTAGTTTGTTTAGAAAACAAACCCCTTCATTCCCGAACACTGTACTGTGTGAAATAAGCTAGTTCGGTTCTAGGAATCAGTTGCTTTCCTACGAAGAAGGTTCAGTGTAGCAAGTTCAAACTTTTCTACTTAGTGTAATCTAAAAACCTGTACAACTTAGTAGTTTCACTTCATTTCTAAAGCAGTTTGTTTAGAAAACATACATCTTCATTGCCGAAAACTGTACTGTGTGAAATAAGGTAGTTCTGTTCTAGGAAACAGTTGCTTTCCTCCGAAGAAGGTTTAGTGCAGCAACTTCAAACATTTCTAGTTAGTGTAATCTAAGAAGATGTACAAATTAGTAGTTTCGCTTCATTTCTAAAGCAGTTGGTTTAGAAAACATACATCTTCATTGGCGAACACTGTGCTGTGTGAAATAAGCTAGTTTTGTTCTAGAATTCAGTTGCTTTCATACGAAGAAAGTTTAGTGCAGCAACTTCAAACCATCCTTGTTTGTGTAGTCTAACAAGATGTACAACTTACTAGTTTTGCTTCATTTCTAAAGTAGTTTGTTTAGAAAACACACTTGTTCATTGCCGAAAACTGTACTGTGTGAAATAAGTAAGTTCGTTTCTAGGAATCAGTTCCTTTCCTACGAAGACGGTTTAATGGAGAAAGTTCAAACTTTTCCAGTTAATGTCATCTACCAAGATGTACAACTTAGTAGTTTCACTTCATTTCTAAAGCAGTTTGTTCAGATAACATACGTCTTCATTGCCGAAAACTGTACTGTGTGAAATAAGGTAGTTCTGTTCTAGGAATCAGTTGCTTTCCTCCGAAGAAGGTTTAGTGCAGCAACTTCAAACATTTCTAGTTAGTGTAATCTAAGAGGATGTACAAATTAGTAGTTTCGTTTCATTTCTAAAGCAGTTGGTTTAGAAAACATACGTCTTCATTGGCGAACACTGTGCTGTGTGAAATAAGCTAGTTTGGTTCTAGGAATTAGTTGCTTTCCGAACACTGCTGTGTGAAGAAGGTTTAGTGCAGCAACTTCAAACCTTCCTTGTTTGTGTAGTCTAACAAGATGTACAACTTAGTAGTTTCGCTTCATTTCTAAAGTAGTTTGTTTAGAAAACACACATGTTCATTGCCGAAAACTGTACTGTGTGAAATAAGTAAGTGCGGTTCTAGGAATCAGTTCCTTTCCTACGAAGACGGTTTAATGCAGAAAGTTCAAACTTTTCCAGTTAATGTAATCTACCAAGATGTACACCTTAGTAGTTTCACTTCATTTCTAAAGCAGTTTGTTTAGAAAACCTACATCTTCATTGCCGAAAACTGTACTGTGTGAAAATAGGAAGTTCCGTTCTAGGAATCAGTTGCTTTCCTACGAAGAAGGTTTAGTTCAGCAACTTCAAACATTTCTAGTTGGTGTAATCTAAGAAGATGTATAAATTAGTAGTTTCGCTTCATTTCTAAAGCAGTTGGTTTAGAAAACATACATCTTCATTGGCGAACACTGTGCTGTGTGAAATAAGCTAGTTTGGTTCTAGGAATCAGTTGCTTTCCTTAGAAAAAGGTTTAGTGCAGCAACTTCAAACTTTCCTTGTTTGTGTAGTCTAACAAGATGTACAACTTACTGCTTTCGCTTCATTTCTAAAGTAGTTTTTTTAGAAAACAAACAACTTCATTGCCGAACTCTCTACTGTGTGAAATAAGCTAGTTCTGTTTTAGGAATCAGTTGCTTTCTTACGAAGAAGGTTTAGTGCAGCAAGTTCAAACTTTTCTAGTTAGTGTAATCTAACAAGATGTACAACTTAGTAGTTTCACTTCATTTCTACTGCAGTTTATTTAGAAAACATACATCTTCATTGCCGAAAACTGTACTGTGTGAAATAAGTAAGTTCGCTTCTAGGAATCAGTTCTTTTCCTACCAGGACGGTTTAATGCAGAAAGTTCAAACTTTTCCAGTTAATGTAATCTACCAAGATGTACAACTTAGTAGTTGCACTTCATTTCTAAAGCAGTTTGTTTAGAAAACCTACATCTTCATTGCCGAAAACTGTACTGTGTGAAAATAGGTAGTTCCGTTGTAGGAATCAGTTGCTTTCCTACGAAGAAGGTTTAGTTCAGCTACTTCAAACATTTCTAGGTAGTGTAATCTAAGAAGATGTACAAATTAGTAGTTTCGCTTCATTTCTAAAGCAGTTGGTTTAGAAAACATACATCTTCATTGGCGAACACTGTGCTGTGTGAAATAAGCTAGTTTGGTTCTAGGAATCAGTTGCTTTCCTACGAAGAAGGTTTAGTGCAGCAACTTCAAACCTTCCTTGTTTGTGTAGTCTAACAAGATGTACAACTTACTAGTTTCGCTTCATTTCTAAAGTAGTTTGTTTAGAAAACACACATGTTCATTGCCGAAAACTGTACTGTGTGAAATAAGTAAGTTCGGTTCTAGGAATCAGTTCCTTTCCTACGAAGACGGTTTAATGCAGAAAGTTCAAACTTTTCCAGTTAATGTAATCTACCAAGATGTACAACTTAGTAGTTTCACTTCATTTCTAAAGCAGTTTGTTCAGATAACATACATCTTCATTGTTGAAAACTGTACTGTGTGAAAATAGGTAGTTCCGTTCTAGGAATCAGTTGCTTTCCAACGAAGAAGGTTTAGTTCAGCAACTTCAAACATTCCTTGTTTGTGTAGTCTAACAAGATGTACAACTTACTAGTTTCGCTTCATTTCTAAAGTAGTTTGTTTAGAAAACATACATCTTCATTGGCGAACACTGTCCTGTGTGAAATAAGCTAGTTTGGCTCTAGGAATCAGTTGCTTTCCTCCTAAGAAGGTTTAGTGCAGCAACTTCAAACATTTCTAGTTAGTGTAATCTAAGAGGATGTACAAATTAGTAGTTTCGCTTCATTTCTGAAGCAGTTGGTTTAGAAAACATACGTCTTCATTGGCGAACATTGTGCTGTGTGAAATAAGCTAGTTTGGTTCTAGGAATCAGTTGCTTTCCTACGAAGAAGGTTTAGTGCAGCAACTTCAAACATTCCTTGTTTGTGTAGTCTAACAAGATGTACAACTTACTAGTTTCGCTTCATTTCTAAAGTAGTTTGTTTAGAAAACAAACACCTTCATTCCCGAACACTCTACTGTGTGAAATAAGCTAGTTCTGTTTTAGGAATCAGTTGCTTTTTACGAAGAAGGTTTAGTGCAGCAAGTTCAAACTTTTCTAGTTAGTGTAATCTAACAAGATGTACAACTTAGTAGTTTCACTTCATTTCTACAGCAGTTTGTTTAGAAAACATACATCTTCATTGCGAAAACTGTACTGTGTGAAATAAGTAAGTTCGGTTCTAGGAATCAGTTCCTTTCCTACGAAGACGGTTTAATGCAGAAAGTTCAAACTTTTCCAGTTAATGTAATCTACCAAGATGTACAACTTAGTAGTTTCACTTCATTTCTAAAGCAGTTTGTTTAGAAAACCTACATTTTCATTGCCGAAAACTGTACTGTGTGAAAATAGGTAGTTCCGTTCTAGGAATCAGTTGCTTTCCTACGAAGAAGGTTTAATTCAGCAACTTCAACCATTTCTAGGTAGTGTAATCTAAGAAGATGTACAAATTAGTAGTTTCGCTTCATTTCTAAAGCAGTTGGTTTAGAAAACATACATCTTCATTGGCGAACACTGTGCTGTGTGAAATAAGCTAGTTTGGTTCTAGGAATCAGTTGCTTTCCTGCGAAGAGGGTTTAGTGCAGCAACTTCAAACCTTCCTTGTTTGTGTAGCCTAACAAGATGTACAACTTACTAGTTTCGCTTCATTTCTAAAGTAGTTTGTTTAGAAAACACACATGTTCATTGCCGAAAACTGTACTGTGTGAAATAAGTAAGTTCGGTTCTAGGAATCAGTTCCTTTCCTACGAAGACGGTTTAATGGAGAAAGTTCAAACTTTTCCAGTTAATGTCATCTACCAAGATGTAGAACTTAGTAGTTTCACTTCATTTCTAAAGCAGTTTGTTTAGATAACATACATCTTCATTGCCGAAAACTGTACTGTGTGAAAATAGGTAGTTCCGTTCTAGGAATCAGTTGCTTTCCAACGAAGAAGGTTTAGTTCAGCAACTTCAAACATTCCTTGTTTGTGTAGTCTAACAAGATGTACAACTTACTAGTTTCGCTTCATTTCTAAAGTAGTTTGTTTAGAAAACAAACACCTTCATTGCCGAACTCTCTGCTGTGTGAAATAAGCTAGTTCCATTTTTAGGAATCAGTTGCTTTCTTACGAAGAAGGTTTAGTGCAGCAAGTTCAAACTTTTCTAGTTAGTGTAATCTAACAAGATGTACAACTTAGTAGTTTCACTTCATTTCTACAGCAGTTTGTTTAGAAAACATACATCTTCATTGCCAAAAACTGTACTGTGTGAAATAAGTAAGTTCGGTTCTAGGAGTCAGTTCCTTTCCTACGAAGACGGTTTAATGGAGAAAGTTCAAACTTTTCCAGTTAATGTAATCTACCAAGATGTACAACTTAGTTGTTTCACTTCATTTCTAAAGCAGTTTGTTTAGAAAACCTACATCTTCATTGCCGAAAACTGTACTGTGTGAAAATAGGTAGTTCCGTTCTAGGAATCAGTTGCTTTCCTACGAAGAAGGTTTAGTTCAGCAACTTCAAACATTTCTAGTTAGTGTAATCTAAGAAGATGTACAAATTAGTAGTTTCGCTTCATTTCTAAAGCAGTTGGTTTAGAAAACATACATCTTCATTTGCGAACCCTGTGCTGTGTGAAATAAGCTAGTTTGGTTCTAGGAATCAGTTGCTTTCCTAAGAAGAAGGTTTAGTGCAGCAACTTCAAACCTTCCTTGTTTGTGTAGTCTTACAAGATGTACAACTTAGTAGTTTCAATTCATTTCTACAGCAGTTTGTTTAGAAAACATACATCTTCATTGCCGAAAACTGTACTGTGTGATATAAGTTAGTTCGGTTCTAGGAATCAGTTCCTTTCCTACAAAGCCGGTTTAGTGCAGAAAGTTCAAACTTTTCCAGTTAATGTAATCTACCAAGATGTACAACTTAGTAGTTTCACTTCGTTTCAAAAGCAGTTTGTTTAGAAAACATACATCTTCATTGCCGAAAACTGTACTGTGTGAAATAAGGTAGTTCCGTTCTAGGAATCAGTTGCTTTCCTACGAAGAAATTTTAGTGCAGCAACTTCAAACATTTCTAGTTAGTGTAACCTAAGAAGATGTACAAATTAGTAGTTTCGCTTCATTTCTAAAGCAGTTGGTTTAGAAAACATCCATCTTCATTTGCGAACACTGTGCTGTGTGAAATAAGCTAGTTTGGTTCTAGGAATCAGTTGCTTTCCTACGAAGAAAGTTTAGTGCAGCAACTTCAAACCTGCCTTGTTTGTGTAGTCTAACAAGATGTACAACTTAGTAGTTTCGCTTCATTTCTAAAGTAGTTTGTTTAGAAAACAAACACCTTCATTGCCGAACTCTCTACTGTGTGAAGTAAGCTAGTTCTGTTTTAGGAATCAGTTGCTTTCTTACGAAGAAGGTTTAGTGCCGCAAGTTCAAACTTTTCTAGTTAGTGTCATCTAACAAGATGTACAACTTAGTAGTTTCACTTCATTTCTACAGCAGTTTGTTTAGAAAACATACATCTTCATTGCCGAAAACTGTACTGTGTGAAATAAGTAAGTTCGGTTCTAGGAATCAGTTGCTTTCCTACGAAGTAGGTTCAGTGCAGCAAGTTCAAACTTTTCTACTTAGTGTAATCTAACAACATGTACAACTTAGTAGTTTCACTTCATTTCTAAAGCAGTTTGTTTAGAAAACCTACATCTTCATTGCCGAAAACTACTGTGTGAAAATAGGTAGTTCCGTTCTAGGAATCAGTTGCTTTCCTACGAAGAAGGTTTAGTTCAGCAACTTCAAACATTTCTAGGTAGTGTAATGTAGAGAGCTGCGAGGTGCCACGCCTTAAAGATGGCGCTGGCTTCCGCCTTCCGCCTTCCCGATGGCGAGTGCTCTCCTGGATAAACAATTCCTTATTTGGCTTGGGCCGTGATCTAGGATTGCTTCCGCATATGTGGACCTATCTGCATTCACCACGTGGCTTACCAGGGTTGGCTGTTCAAAGGCTTCTTAAGCTTTGGGCGGGCTTGTCCCGGGGGCGTTCAGTCAGTCGGGGAGTGAGTGAGTGTGGTGAGTGAGTGAGTCAGTCAGTCAGTGAGTGAGTGAGTCAGAGAGTGAGGCAGTTAGTCAGGCAGTCAGTGAGTGAGTCAGTGAGTGAGTCTGTGAGTGAGTGAATGAGTCAGTGAGTCAGTGAGTCAGTGAGTCAGTGAGTCGGGGAGTGAGTCAGTGAGTGAGTGAGTGAGTCAGTCAGTGAGTGAGTGAGTCAGAGAGTGAGGCAGTCAGTCAGGCAGTCAGTGAGTGAGTCAGTGAGTGAGTCAGTGAGTGAGTCTGTGAGTGAGTGAGTGAGTGAGTGAGTGAGTCAGTGAGTGAGTCAGTGAGGCAGAAGTCAGTCAGTCAGAAGATTGTTGTCAGAAGATTGTTCAAGGTTCCTGAATAAACTGCTGAAAGAAGAGTCCGAGTGTTGCGTCTTCCTTGCTGGTCGAGGCGGACGCGACAAATGGTGGCCCGTACGGGGAACTCAGAACTTGAAGGGCAGCTAGCTGGTAAGTTCCAGGTAAGTGGACAAAAAGGGTAAAGGCAAGTTTTCCGGTAGAGAGACGATAAGGTCCCATAGCAAAATGGGCAATACATCTTCCAGTATTAGGGTTAAAAGGCGCCACAATAAGGTTTCCTTAGAGGAAACGCAGTGAGAAGATTTCTTAAGAATGATAGCCGGCCAATTAATGTATATTTGTTCGTATGCCTTATTAGTGTATAAAAGTTGGTTAACCTCATGTGGTGTATTTGTGTTGTAGTGTGTCTAGTCATATTACATAGGGAAAACGAGAATGATTCAGAAGCAGTTAAAAAAAATTTTAGAGGAGGTGAGAGAAGAGCGCTCGAGTAAAACATCTAAAAGAAAAAGTAAGGTTCCTGAATAAACTGTTGAAAGAAGAGTCCGAAGAGGGACTCAGAACTTTCTGCAGTCAGGGCAGTAGTAAGGTTCCTGAATAAACTGTTGAAAGAAGAATCCGAAGAGGGACTCAGAACTTTCTGCAGTCAGGGCAGTGCACTGGTAAGTTCCCAGGTAAGGTGGGAATCCGCGACAAAAGCGGGGATTTTGCTCTTCTCGGTAGAAAAAGAGGGAGCAGGAAAGTTCCCAGGTAAGGTGGGAATCCGCGACAAAAGCGGGGAATTTTGCTCCTCTCAGTAGAAAAAGAGGGAGCAGGAAGGGTTCGCGGTGTAGCGAACCAAAAGTAAAAGTTTTAAAAGAATTTTTTGCAAAATTAGCCATGGGCGCTTCTCACTCGCACCCAATTTTTTGGCTCTGAATGAGCTGCTTCGTTCAAAAAACTTAAAGATAAAGGGGAGTACCCTGGAGAGGTTCCTGGAGGAATGTGATGCCATAGCCCCTTGGTTTGTGCGCTCTGGACAATCCCTTCATGGGAAAAATTGGGCGATTTTGCAGCAGACCAAGGCACGCTTAAGGGCGGGGTAAAATCGATGTGGAGGTTAGTGAGGAACTGCCTCGAGGAAGAAAGGTCGAAATAGGCAAACAATGAAAAAGAGGCAAAAACAAAGAACAACTTATATCCAACACTTGAGCTAGAAGATTCGGAGTCTACGGATTCTAAAGAAGAGCTGCAGGCTCTCATAAAACAAATGAAAAGATCAAAATTATGCTAAGTGCAGACAGTATTGAACTTCGAGGCTTGTCTTATGAGCTTTCAAAGGGGAAGGAAAGACTGCAGAGGACTTTGTTGGAACTGGGCTACTGGCATAAGGGATGGCTACGTTCTGCTATCCAGGCCCAGAAAGTTTGATCAAGGTTAAATTTGTAATGGACTGATGTGCTTGGCTAAAGATATCAGACTGAGATTTTAAGATTTTAAGTTGAAAAACCTCAAGCAAGTTAAAAGCAGAGGCACTGAGACGGTTTTAGGTTACTGAAGCTGCTATTGTCAACGCATTAGCAATCTTAAGGAAGGTGGAAGGAAGGTGGCCTGACTTGATTTACATTAAAACAATGGAGAGGATGCCTGAGGAAAGACTGTAAAAAATGCAAATTCTTGGAAAGAGCTGACTGGAGAAGGAACCTGCTTTTCAAGGCTATATTGAACTTGAACTGCAGAAGTTTGATGACTGCTGATGGTGGTTGAGTTTGCATTGTTTTAGTTTCTCCTTGTGAATGTTGTTAAAAGACCTTGGATTATGGGGACGTATGAACATCATTGGAATTGATAAAAACTATGGGG
The DNA here is from genome assembly GCA_036365145.1 of Orientallactaga sibirica. Taxonomy (NCBI): domain Eukaryota; kingdom Metazoa; phylum Chordata; class Mammalia; order Rodentia; family Dipodidae; genus Orientallactaga; species Orientallactaga sibirica. The sequence goes on from JAEOAD010002146.1 coordinate 41,218, forward strand.
ACCTTTAAATTTGCATGAATGCATTACATTTCACATCATATACGGTTATCAGTTTACGGGGGCTAGGGACAGAATGTGGTGGTTTGATTCAGGTGTCCCCCATAAACTTCAAGTGTTCTGAATGCTAGGTTCCCAGCTGATGGCAATTTGGGAATTAACACCTCCTGGAGGCAGAGTATTGTTGGGGGCGGGCTTATGGGTATAATAACCGGTTTCCCCTTGCCAGTGTTTTGACCAATGCTAGCATCGCAGCCGCCGTGGCTCAGTTAACTCAAAATATATAAATTATACTAGGGCTGCAAATTTATCCAGATTTTTGTCTAGTTTTCTATTACAGAATTGGTCGCTTGAATTTGAAGATACCTTAAGAGAACTGAGACTGGCTGTAGTTAATGTGAATTCTACCTACATGGACCTCTCCTTTGCCTCTGGATTGTCATCTTGGCTGATCTCCGCTATAAATCATCTGAAGGAATGGGCAGGTTTGGGTGCTCTTTAGCAGGCCTTCTGTTACCGGTCTCTCTGGTTTGCTTGTGAAAATCAGGGTCACACAATAACGGGATGCAGCTATGATCATTCAAGCCTTTACTGCCATAGAGGCTGCACAGTCCCCCTAAGTCTGGCTGGCTACAACTAAAAGTTAATCTTCTTCCTGCTCAGGTTGCGAGGCTAAGCACTGCACTCTGGGTTAGCCCTAGAAATCCAGAGAAGAGCATGTTTGATTGCATGCGGGTTGATGCCCCAGATCCGGCCTCTGAGAAAAAGGCATCAGGGTTACAAAAATACACATCATCAGAGATCAGACCTCTACTCTTACCTGTGGCTTGTTTTAAAACATAAAAGGGGGAACTGTAGAGAGCTGCGAGGTGCCGCGCCTTAAAGATGGCGCTGGCTTCCGCCTTCCGCCTTCCCAATGGCGAGTGCTCTCCTGGATAAACAAGTCCTTATTTGGCTTGGGCCGTGATCTAGGCTTGCTTCCGCATATGTGGACCTATCTGCATTCACCACGTGGCTTACCAGGGTTGGCTGTTCAAAGGCTTCTTAAGCTTTGGGCGGGCTTGTCCCAGGGGCGTTCAGTCAGTCGGGGAGTGAGTCAGTGAGTGAGTGAGTGAGTCAGTCAGTGAGTGAGTGAGTCAGAGAGTGAGGCAGTCAGTCAGGCAGTCAGTGAGTGAGTCAGTGAGTGAGTCTGTGAGTGAGTGAGTGAGTGAGTGAGTCAGTGAGTCAGTGAGTCGGGGAGTGACTCAGTCAGTCAGTCAGTCAGTGAGTAAGTGAGTCAGAGAGTGCAGTCAGTCAGTGTCAGTGAGTGAGTCAGTGTGAGTGAGTGAGTGAGTGAGTGAGTGAGTGAGTGAGTCAGTGAGTGAGTCAGTGAGGCAGAAGTCAGTCAGTCAGAAGATTGTTGTCAGAAGATTGTTCAAGGTTCCTGAATAAACTGCTGAAAGAAGAGTCCGAGTGTTGCGTCTTCCTTGCTGGTCGAGGCGGACGCGACAGTGTAATCTAAGAAGATGTACAAATTAGAAGTTTCGCTTCATTTCTAAAGCAGTTGGTTTAGAAAACATACATCTTCATTGGCGAACACTGTGCTGTGTGAAATAAGCTAGTTTGGTTCTAGGAATCAGTTGCTTTCCTACGAAGAAGGTTTAGTGCAGCAACTTCAAACCTTCCTTGTTTGTGTAGTCTAACAAGATGTACAACTTACTAGTTTCTCTTCATGTCTAAAGTAGTTTGTTTAGAAAACAAACCCCTACATTCCCGAAAACTGTACACTGTGAAATAAGCTAGTTCGGTTCTAGGAATCAGTTGCTTTCCTACGAAGAAGGTTCAGCGCAGCAAGTTCAAACTTTTCTACTTAGTGTAATCTAACAACATGTACAACTTAGTAGTTTCACTTCATATCTAAAGCAGTTTGTTTAGAAAACATACATCTTCATTGCCGAAAACTGTATTGTGTGAAATAAGGTAGTTCTGTTCTAGGAATCAGTTGCTTTCCTCCGAAGAAGGTTTAGTGCAGCAACTTCAAACATTTCTAGTTAGTGTAATCTAAGAGGATGTACAAATTAGTAGTTTCGCTTCATTTCTAAAGCAGTTGGTTTAGAAAACATACATCTTCATTGGCGAACACTGTGCTGTGTGAAATAAGCAAGTTTGGTTCTAGGAATCAGTTGCTTTCCTACGAAGAAAGTTTAGTGCAGCAACTTCAAACCTTCCTTGTTTGTGTAGTCTAACAAGATGTACAACTTACTAGTTTCGCTTCATTTCTAAAGTAGTTTGTTTAGAAAACAAACACCGTCATTGCCGAACTCTCTACTGTGTGAAGTAAGCTAGTTCTGTTTTAGGAATCAGTTGCTTTCTTACGAAGAAGGTTTAGTGCAGCAAGTTCAAACTTTTCTAGTTAGTGTAATCTAACAAGATGTACAACTTAGTAGTTTCACTTCATTTCTACAGCAGTTTGTTTAGAAAACATACATCTTCATTGCTGAAAACTGTACTGTGTGAAATAAGTAAGTTCTGTTTTAGGAATCAGTTCCTTTCTTTTGAAGACGGTTTAATGCAGAAAGTTCAAACTTTTCCAGTTAATGTAATCTACCAAGATGTACAACTTAGTAGTTTCACTTCATTTCTAAAGCAGTTTGTTTAGAAAACCTACATCTTCATTGCCGAAAACTGTACTGTGTGAAAATAGGCAGTTCCGTTCTAGGAATCAGTTGCTTTCCTACGAAGAAGGTTTAGTTCAGAAACTTCAAACATTTCTAGGTAGTGTAATCTAAGAAGATGTACAAATTAGTAGTTTCTCTTCATTTCAAAAGCAGTTGGTTTAGAAAACATACATCTTCATTGGCGAACACTGTGCTGTGTGAAATAAGCTAGTTTGGTTCTAGGAATCAGTTGCTTTCCTAAAAAGAAGGTTTAGTTCAGCAACTTCAAACCTTCCTTGTTTGTGTAGTCTAACAAGATGTACAACTTACTAGTTTCGCTTCATTTCTAAAGTAGTTTGTGTAGAAAACAAACACCTTCATTGCCGAACTCTCTACTGTGTGAAATAAGATAGTTCTGTTTTAGGAATCAGTTGCTTTCTTATGAAGAAGGTTTAGTGCAGCAAGTTCAAACTTTTCTAGTTAGTGTAATCTAACAAGATGTACAACTTCGTAGTTTCACTTCATTTTTACAGCAGTTTGTTTAGAAAACATACATCTTCATTGCCGAAAACTGTACTGTGTGAAATAAGTTAGTTCGGTTCTAGGAATCAGTTCCTTTCCTACAAAGACGGTTTAGTGCAGAAAGTTCAAACTTTTCCAGTTAATGTAATCTACCAAGATGTACAACTTAGTAGTTTCCCTTCATTTCTAAAGCAGTTGGTTTAGAAAACATACATCTTCATTGGCGAACACTGTGCAGTGTGAAATAAGCTAGTTTGGTTCTAGGAATCAGTTGCTTTCCTAACAAGAAGGTTTAGTGCAGCAACTTCAAACCTTCCTTGTTTGTGTAGTCTAACGAGATGTACAACTTACTAGTTTCGCTTCATTTCTAAAGTAGTTTGTTTAGAAAACAAACACCTTCATTGCCGAACTCTCTACTGTGTGAAATTAGCTAGTTCTGTTTTAGGAATCAGTTGCTTTCTTACAAAGAAGGTTTAGTTCAGCAACTTCAAACATTTCTAGGTAGTGTAATCTAAGAAGATGTACAAATTAGTAGTTTCGCTTCATTTCTAAAGCAGTTGGTTTAGAAAACATACATCTCCATTGGCGAACACTGTGCTGTGTGAAATAAGCTGGTTCTGTTTTAGGAATCAGTTGCTTTCCTACGAAGAAAGTTTAGTGCAGCAACTTCAAACCTGCCTTGTTTGTGTAGTCTAAGAAGATGTACAACTTAGTAGTTTCGCTTCATTTCTAAAGTAGTTTCTTTAGAAAACAAACACCTTCATTGCCGAACTCTCTACTGTGTGAAGTAAGCTAGTTCTGTTTTAGGAATCAGTTGCTTTCTTACGAAGAAGGTTTAGTGCAGCAAGTTCAAACTTTTCTAGTTAGTGTCATCTAACAAGATGTACAACTTAGTAGTTTCACTTCATTTCTACAGCAGATTGTTTTGAAAACATACATCTTCATTGCCGAAAACTGTACTGTGTGAAATAAATAAGTTCGGTTCTAGGAATCATTTCCTTTCCTACGAAGACGGTTTAATGCAGAAAGTTCAAACTTTTCCAGTTAATGTAATCTACCAAGATGTACAACTGAGTAGTTTCGCTTCATTTCTAAAGCAGTTGGTTTAGAAAACATACATCTTCATTGGCGAACACTGTGCTGTGTGAAATAAGCTAGTTTGGTTCTAGGAATCAGTTGCTTTCCTACGAAGAAAGTTTAGTGCAGCAACTTCAAACCTTCCTTGTTTGTGTAGTCTAACAAGATGTACAACTTAGTAGTTTCACTTCATTTTAAAGTAGTTTGTATAGAAAACACACATGTTCATTGCCGAAAACTGTACTGTGTGAAATAAGTAAGTTCGGTTCTAGGAATCAGTTCCTTTCCTACGAAGACGGTTTAATGGAGAAAGTTCAAACATTTCCAGTTAATGTCATCTACCAAGATGTACAACTTAGTAGTTTCACTTCATTTCTAAAGCAGTTTGTTCAGATAACATACATCTTCATTGCCGAAAACTGTACTGTGTGAAAATAGGTAGTTCCCTTCTAGGAATCAGTTGCTTTCCAACAAAGAAGGTTTAGTTCAGCAACTTCAAACATTTCTAGTTAGTGTAATCTAAGAAGATGTACAAATTAGTAGTTTCGCTTCATTTCTAAAGCAGTTGGTTTAGAAAACATACATCTTCATTGGCGAACACTGTGCTGTGTGAAATAAGCTAGTTTGGTTCTAGGAATCAGTTGCTTTCCTAAGAAGAAGGTTTAGTGCAGCAACTTCAAACCTTCCTTGTTTGTGTAGTCTAACAAGATGTACAACTTACTAGTTTCGCTTCATTTCTAAAGTAGTTTGTTTAGAAAACAAACACCTTCATTGCCGAACTCTCTACTGTGTGAAATAAGCTAGTTCTGTTTTAGGAATCAGTTGCTTTCTTACGAAGAAGGTTTAGTGTTGCAAGTTCAAACTTTTCTAGTTAGTGTAATCTAACAAGATGTACAACTTAGTAGTTTCACTTCATTTCTACAGCAGTTTGTTTAGAAAACATACATCTTCATTGCCGAAAACTGTACTGTGTGAAATAAGTAAGTTCGGTTCTAGGAATCAGTTCCTTTCCTAAGAAGACGGTTTAATGCAGAAGGTTCAAACTTTTCCAGTTAATGTAATCTACCAAGATGTACAACTTAGTATTTTCACTTCATTTCTAAAGCTGTTTGTTTAGAAAACCTACATTTTCATTGCCGAAAACTGTACTGTGTGAAAATAGGTAGTTCCGTTCTAGGAATCAGTTGCTTTCCTACGAAGAAGGTTTAGTTCAGCAACTTCAAACATTTCTAGGTAGTGTAATCTAAGAAGATGTACAAATTAGTAGTTTCGCTACATTTCAAAAGCAGTTGGTTTAGAAAACATACATCTTCATTGCCGAAAACTGTACTGTGTGAAATAAGGTAGTTCCGTTCTAGGAATCAGTTGCTTTCCTACGAAGAAGGTTTAGTGCAGCAACTTCAAACATTTCTATTTAGTGTAATCTAAGAAGATGTACAAATTAGTAGTTTCGCTTCATTTCTAAAGCAGTTGGTTTAGAAAACATACATCTTCATTGGCGAACACTGTGCTGTGTGAAATAAGCTAGTTTGGTTCTAGGAATCAGTTGCTTTCCTACGAAGAAAGTTTAGTGCAGCAACTTCAAACCTTCCTTGTGTAGTCTAAGAAGATGTACAACTTACTAGTTTCGCTTCATTTCTAAAGTAGTTTGTTTAGAAAACAAACACCTTCATTGCCGAACTCTCTACTGTGTGAAGTAAGCTAGTTCTGTTTTAGGAATCAGTTGCTTTCTTACGAAGAAGGTTTAGTGCAGCAAGTTCAAACTTTTCTAGTTAGTGTAATCTAACAAGATGTACAACTTAGTAGTTTCACTTTATTTCTACAGCAGTTTGTTTAGAAAACATACATCTTCATTGCTGAAAACTGTACTGTGTGAAATAAGTAAGTTCTGTTTTAGGAATCAGTTCGTTTCCTATGAAGACGGTTTAATGCAGAAAGTTCAAACTTTTTCAGTTAATGTAATCTACCAAGATGTACAACTTAGTAGTTTCACTTCATTTCTAAAGCAGTTTGTTTAGAAAACCTACATCTTCATTGCCGAAAACTGTACTGTGTGAAAATAGGTAGTTCCGTTCTAGGAATCAGTTGCTTTCCTACGAAGAAGGTTTAGTTCAGAAACTTCAAACATTTCTAGGTAGTGTAATCTAAGAAGATGTACAAATTAGTAGTTTCTCTTCATTGCAAAAGCAGTTGGTTTAGAAAACATACATCTTCATTGGCGAACACTGTGCTGTGTGAAATAAGCTAGTTTGGTTCTAGGAATCAGTTGCTTTCCTACGAAGAAGGTTTAGTTCAGCAACTTCAAACCTTCCCTGTTTGTGTAGTCTAAAAGATGTACAACTTACTAGTTTCGCTTCATTTCTAAAGTAGTTTGTTTAGAAAACAATCACCTTCATTGCCGAACTCTCTACTGTGTGAAATAAGCTAGTTCTGTTTTAGGAATCAGTTGCTTTCTTATGAAGAAGGTTTAGTGCAGCAAGTTCAAACTTTTCTAGTTAGTGTAATATAACAAGATGTACAACTTCGTAGTTTCACTTCATTTCTACAGCAGTTTGTTTAGAAAACATACATCTTCATTGCCGAAAACTGTACTGTGTGAAATAAGTAAGTTCGGTTCTAGGAATCAGTTCCTTTCCTAAGAAGACGGTTTAATGCAGAAGGTTCAAACTTTTCCAGTTAATGTAATCTACCAAGATGTACAACTTAGTAGTTTCACTTCATTTCTAAAGCTGTTTGTTTAGAAAAGCTACATTTTCATTGCCGAAAACTGTACTGTGAAAATAGGTAGTTCCGTTCTAGGAATCAGTTGCTTTCCTACGAAGAAGGTTTAGTTCAGCAACTTCAAACATTTCTAGGTAGTGTAATCTAAGAACATGTACAAATTAGTAGTTTCGCTTCATTTCAAAAGCAGTTTGTTTAGAAAACATGCATCTTCATTGCCGAAAAGTGTACTGTGTGAAATAAGGTAGTTCCGTTCTAGGAATCAGTTGCTTTCCTACGAAGAAGGTTTAGTGCAGCAACTTCAAACATTTCTAGTTAGTGTAATCTAAGAAGATGTACAAATTAGTAGTTTCGCTTCATTTCTAAAGCAGTTGGTTTAGAAAACATACATCTTCATTGGCGAACACTGTGCTGTGTGAAATAAGCTAGTTTGGTTCTAGGAATCAGTTGCTTTCGTACGAAGAAAGTTTAGTGCAGCAACTTCAAACCTTCCTTGTGTAGTCTAAGAAGATGTACAACTTACTAGTTTCGCTTCATTTCTAAAGTAGTTTGTTTAGAAAACAAACACCTTCATTGCCAAACTCTCTACTGTGTGAAGTAAGCTAGTTGTTTTAGGAATCAGTTGCTTTCTTACGAAGAACGTTTAGTGCAGCAAGTTCAAACTTTTCTAGTTAGTGTCATCTAACAAGATGTACAACTTAGTAGTTTCACTTCATTTCTACAGCAGTTTGTTTTGAAAACATACGTCTTCATTGCCGAAAACTGTACTGTGTGAAATAAATAAGTTCGGTTCTAGGAATCAGTTCCTTTCCTACGAAGACGGTTTAATGCAGAAAGTTCAAACTTTTCCAGTTAATGTAATCTACCAAGATGTACAACTTAGTAGTTTCACTTCATTTCAAAAGCAGTTTGTTTAGAAAACATACATCTTCATTTCCGAAAACTGTACTGTGTGAAATAAGGTAGTTCCGTTCTAGCAATCAGTTGCTTTCCTACGAAGAAGTTTTAGTGCACCAACTTCAAACATTTCTGGTTAGTGTAATCTAAGAAGATGTACAATTTAGTAGTTTCGCTTCATTTCTAAAGCAGTTGGTTTAGAAAACATACATCTTCATTGGAGAACACAGTGCTGTGTGAAATAAGCTAGTTTGGTTCTAGGAATCAGTTGCTTTCCTACGAAGAAGGTTTAGTGCAGCAACTTCAAACCTGCCTTGTTTGTGTAGTCTAACAAGATGTACAACTTACTAGTTTCGCTTCATTTCTAAAGTAGTTTGTTTAGAAAACAAACACCTTCATTGTCGAACTCTCTACTGTGTGAAGTAAGCTAGTTCTGTTTTAGGAATCAGTTGCTTTCTTACGAAGAAGGTTTAGTGCAGCAAGTTCAAACTTTTCTAGGTAGTGTCATCTAACAAGATGTACAACTTAGTAGTTTCACTTCATTTCTACAGCAGTTTGTTTAGAAAACACACATGATCATTGCCGAAAACTGTCCTGTGTGAAATAAGTAAGTTTCGTTCTAGGAATCAGTTCCTTTCCTACGAAGACGGTTTAATGGAGAAAGTTCAAACTTTTCCAGTTAATGTCATCTACCAAGATGTACAACTTAGTAGTTTCACTTCATTTCTAAAGCAGTTTGTTCAGATAACATACATCTTCATTGCCGAAAACTGTACTGTGTGAAAATAGGTAGTTCCGTTCTAGGAATCAGTTGCTTTCCAACGAAGAAGGTTTAGTTCAGCAACTTCAAACATTTCTAGTTAGTGTAATCTAAGAAGATGGACAAATTGGTAGTTTCGATTCATTTCTAAAGCAGTTGGTTTACAAAACATACATCTTCATTGGCGAACACTGTGCTGTGTGAAATACGGTAGTTTGGTTCTAGAAATCAGTTGCTTTCCTAAGAAGAAGGTTTAGTGCAGCAACTTCAAACCTTCCTTGTTTGTGTAGTCTAACAAGATGTACAACTTACTAGTTTCGCTTCATTTCTAAAGTAGTTTGTTTAGAAAACAAACACCTTCATTGCCGAACTCTCTACTGTGTGAAATAAGCTAGTTCTGTTTTAGGAATCAGTTGCTTTCTTACGAAGAAGGTTTAGTGCAGCAAGTTCAAACTTTTCTAGTTAGTGTAATCTAACAAGATGTACAACTTAGTAGTTTCACTTCATTTCTACAGCAGTTTGTTTAGAAAACATACATCTTCATTGCCGAAAACTGTACTGTGTGAAATAAGTTAGTTCGGTTCTAGCAATCAGTTCCTTTCCTACAAAGACGGTTTAGTGCAGAAAGTTCAAACTTTTCCAGTTAATGTAATCTACCAAGATGTACAACTTAGTAGTTTCGCTTCATTTATAAAGCAGTTGGTTTAGAAAACATGCATCTTCATTGGCGAACACTGTGCTGTGTGAAATAAGCTAGTTTGGTTCTAGGAATCAGTTGCTTTCCTACGAAGAAAGTTTAGTGCAGCAACTTCAAACCTTCCTTGTTTGTGTAGTCTAACAAGATGTACAACTTACTAGTTTTGCTTCATTTTAAAGTAGTTTGTTTAGAAAACACACATGTTCATTGTCGAAAACTGTCCTGTGTGAAATGAGTAAGTTCGGTTCTAGGAATCAGTTCCTTTCCTACGAAGACGGTTTAATGGAGAAAGTTCAAACTTTTCCAGGTAATGTCATCTACCAAGATGTACAACTTAGTCGTTTCACTTCATTTCTAAAGCAGTTTGTTCAGATAACATACATCTTCATTGCCGAAAACTGTACTGTGTGAAAATAGGTAGTTCCGTTCTAGGAATCAGTTGCTTTCCAACTAAGAAGGTTTAGTTCAGCAACTTCAAACATTTCTAGTTAGTGTAATCTAAGAAGATGTACAAATTAGTAGTTTCGCTTCATTTCTAAAGCAGTTGGTTTAGAAAACATACATCTTCATTGGCGAACACTGTGGTGTGTGAAATAAGCTAGTTTGGATCTAGGAATCAGTTGCTTTCCTACGAAGAAGGTTTAGTGCAGCAACTTCAAACCTGCCTTGTTTGTGTAGTCTAACAAGATGTACAACTTACTAGTTTCGCTTCATTTCTAAAGTAGTTTGTTTAGAAAACAAACACCTTCATTGCCGAACTCTCTACTGTGTGAAGTAAGCTAGTTCTGTTTTAGGAATCAGTTGCTTTCTTACGAAGAAGGTTTAGTGCAGCAAGTTCAAACTTTTCTAGTTAGTGTCATCTAACAAGATATACAACTTAGTAGTTTCACTTCATTTCTACAGCAGTTTGTTTAGAAAACATACATCTTCATTGCCGAAAACTGTACTGTGTGAATTAAGTTAGTTCGGTTCTAGGAATCAGTTCCTTTCCTACAAAGACGGTTTAGTGCAGAAAGTTCAAACTTTTCCAGTTAATGTAATCTACCAAGATGTACAACTTAGTAGTTTCACTTCATTTCAAAAGCAGTTTGTTTAGAAAACATACATCTTCATTGCCGAAAACTGTACTGTGTGAAATAAGGTAGTTCCGTTCTAGGAATCAGTTGCTTTCCTACGAAGAAGGTTTAGTGCAGCAACTTCAAACATTTCTAGGTAGTGTAATCTAAGAAGATGTACAAATTAGTAGTTTCGCTTCATTTCTAAAGCAGTTGGTTTAGAAAACATACATCTTCATTGGCGAACACAGTGCTGTGTGAAATAAGCTAGTTTGGATCTAGGAATCAGTTGCTTTCCTACGAAGAAGGTTTAGTGCAGCACCGTCAAACCTGCCTTGTTTGTGTAGTCTAACAAGATGTACAACTTACTAGTTTCGCTTCATTTCTAAAGTATTTTGTTTAGAAAAGAAACACCTTAATTGCCGAACTCTCTACTGTGTGAAGTAAGCAAGTTCTCTTTTAGGAATCAGTTGCTTTCTTACGAAGAAGGTTTAGTGCAGCAACTTCAAACCTTCCTTGTTTGTGTACTCTAACAAGATGTACAACTTACTAGTTTCGCTTCATTTCTAAAGCAGTTTGTGTAGAAAACATACATCTTCATTGCCGAAAACTGTACTGTGTGAAATAAGTAAGTTCTTTTCTAGGAATCAGTTCCTTTCCTACGAAGACGGTTTAATGGAGAAAGTTCAAACTTTTCCAGTTAATGTCATCTACCAAGATGTACAACTTAGTAGTTTCACTTCATTTCTAAAGCAGTTTGTTCAGAAAACATACATCTTCATTGCGAAAACTGTACTGTGTGAAATAAGGTAGTTCCGTTCTAGGAATCAGTTGCTTTCCAACGAAGAAGGTTTAGTTCAGCAACTTCAAACATTTCTAGTTAGTGTAATCTAAGAAGATGTACAAATTAGTAGTTTCGCTTCATTTCTAAAGCAGTTGGTTTAGAAAACATACATCTTCATTGGCGAACACAGTGCTGTGTGAAATAAGCAAGTTTGGTTATAGGAATCAGTTGCTTTCCTACGAAGAAGGTTTAGTGCAGCAACTTCAAACCTGCCTTGTTTGTGTAGTCTGACAAGATGTACAACTTACTAGTTTCGCTTCATTTCTAAAGTAGTTTGTTTAGAAAACAAACACCTTCATTGCCGAACTCTCTACTGTGTGAAGTAAGCTAGTTCTGTTTTAGGAATCAGTTGCTTTCTTACGAAGAAGGTTTAGTGCAGCAAGTTCAAACTTTTCTAGGTAGTGTCATCTAACAACATGTACAACTTAGTAGTTTCACTTCATTTCTAAAGCAGTTTGTTTGGATAACGTACATCTTCATTGCCGAACACTGCACTGTGTGAAATAAGTAACTTCGGTTCTAGGAATCAGTTCCTTTCCTACAAAGACGGTTTAATGCAGAAAGTTCAAACTTTTCCAGTTAATTTAATCTACCAAGATGTACAACTTAGTAGTATCACTTCATTTCTGAAGCAGTTGGTTTAGATAACATACATCTTCATTGCCGAAAACTGTACTGTGTGAAAATAGGTAGTTCCGTTCTAGGAATCAGTTGCTTTCCAACGAAGAAGGTTTAGTTGAGCAACTTGAAACATTTCTAGTTAGTGTTATCTAAGAAGATGTACAAATTAGTAGTTTCGCTTCATTTCTAAAGCAGTTGGTTTAGAAAACATACATCTTCATTGGCGAACACTGTGCTGTGTGAAATAAGCTAGTTTGGTTCTAGGAATCAGTTGCTTTCCTAAGAAGAAGGTTTAGTGCAGCAACTTCAAACCTTCCTTGTTTGTGTAGTCCAACAAGATGTACAACTTACTAGTTTCGCTTCATTTCTAAAGTAGTTTGTTTAGAAAACAAACACCTTCATTGCCGAACTCTACTGTGTGAAATAAGCTAGTTCTGTTTTAGGAATCAGTTGCTTTCTTACGAAGAACATTTAGTGCAGCAAGTTCAAACTTTTCTAGTTAGTGTAATCTAACAAGATGTACAACTTAGTAGTTTCACTTCATTTCTACAGCAGTTTGTTTAGAAAACATACATCTTCATTGCCGAAAACTGTACTGTGTGAAATAAGTTAGTTCGGTTCTAGGAATCAGTTCCGTTCCTACAAAGACGGTTTAGTGCAGAAAGTTCAAACTTTTCCAGTTAATGTAATCTACCAAGATGTACAACTTAGTAGTTTCGCTTCATTTATAAAGCAGTTGGTTTAGAAAACATACATCTTCATTGGCGAACACTGTGCTGTGTGAAATAAGCTAGTTTGGTTCTAGGAATCAGTTGCTTTCCTATGAAGAAAGTTTAGTGCAGCAACTTCAAACCTTCCTTGTTTGTGTAGTCTAACAAGATGTACAACTTACTAGTTTTGCTTCATTTTAAAGTAGTTAGTTTAGAAAACATACATGTTCATTGCCGAAAACTGTCCTGTGTGAAATGAGTAAGTTCGGTTCTAGGAATCAGTTCCTTTTTGAAGACGGTTTAATGGAGAAAGTTCAAACTTTTCCAGGTAATGTCATCTACCAAGATGTACAACTTAGTCGTTTCACTTCATTTCTAAAGCAGTTTGTTCAGATAACATACATCTTCATTGCCGAAAACTGTACTGTGTGAAAATAGGTAGTTCCGTTCTAGGAATCAGTTGCTTTCCAACTAAGAAGGTTTAGTTCAGCAACTTCAAACATTTCTAGTTAGTGTAATCTAAGAAGATGTACAAATTAGTAGTTTCGCTTCATTTCTAAAGCAGTTGGTTTAGAAAACATACATCTTCATTGGCGAACACTGTGGTGTGTGAAATAAGCTAGTTTGGATCTAGGAATCAGTTGCTTTCTACTAAGAAGAAGGTTTAGTGCAGCAACTTCAAACCTGCCTTGTTTGTGTAGTCTAACAAGATGTACAACTTACTAGTTTCTCTTCATTTCTAAAGTAGTTTGTTGAGAAAAAAAAACACCTTCATTGCCGAACTCTCTACTGTGTGAAGTAAGCTAGTTCTGTTTTAGGAATCAGTTGCTTTCTTACGAAGAAGGTTTAGTGCAGCAAGTTCAAACTTTTCTAGTTAGTGTCATCTAACAAGATATACAACTTAGTAGTTTCACTTCATTTCTACAGCAGTTTGTTTAGAAAACATACATCTTCATTGCCGAAAACTGTACTGTGTGAAATAAATAAGTTCGGTTCTAGGAATCAGTTCCTTTCCTACGAAGACGGTTTAATGCAGAAAGTTCAAACTTTTCCAGTTAATGTAATCTACCAAGATGTACAACTTAGTAGTTTCACTTCATTTCTAAAGCAGTTTGTTTAGAAAACCTACATCTTCATTGCCGAAAACTGTACTGTGTGAAAATAGGTAGTTCCGTTCTAGGAATCAGTTGCTTTCCTACGAAGAAGGTTTAGTTCAACAACTTCAAACATTTCTAGGTAGTGTAATCTAAGAAGATGTACAAATTAGTAGTTTCGCTTCATTTCTAAAGCAGTTGGTTTAGAAAACATACATCTTCATTGGCGAACACTGTGCTGTGTGAAATAAGCTAGTTTGGTTCTAGGAATCAGTTGCTTTCCTAAGAAGAAAGGTTTAGTGCAGCAACTTCAAACCTTCCTTGTTTGTGTAGTCTAACAAGATGTACAACTTAGTAGTTTCAATTCATTTCTACAGCAGTTTGTTTAGAAAACATACATCTTCATTTCCGAAAACTGTACTGTGTGAATTAAGTTAGTTCGGTTCTAGGAATCAGTTCCTTTCCTACAAAGACGGTTTAGTGCAGAAAGTTCAAACTTTTCCAGTTAATGTAATCTACCAAGATGTACAACTTAGTAGTTTCACTTCATTTCAAAAGCAGTTTGTTTAGAAAACATACATCTTCATTGCCGAAAACTGTACTGTGTGAAATAAGGTAGTTCCGTTCTAGGAATCAGTTGCTTTCCTACGAAGAAGGTTTAGTGCAGCAACTTCAAACATTTCTAGTTCGTGTAATCTAAGAAGATGTACAAATTAGTAGTTTCGCTTCATTTCTAAAGCAGTTGGTTTAGAAAACATACATCTTCATGGGAACACTGTGCTGTGTGAAATAAGCTAGTTTGGTTCTAGGAATCAGTTGCTTTCCTACGAAGAAGGTTTAGTGCAGCAACTTCAAACCGTCCTTGTTTGTGTAGTCTAACAAGATGTACAACTTACTAGTTTCGCTTCATTTCTAAAGTAGTTTGTTTAGAGAAAAAAACCCTTCATTGCCGAACTCTCTACTGTGTGAAATAAGCTAGTTCTGTTTTAGGAATCAGTTGCTTTCTTACGAAGAAGGTTTAGTGCAGCAAGTTCAAACTTTTCTAGTTAGTGTAATCTAACAAGATGTACAACTTAGTAGTTTCACTTCATTTCTACAGCAGTTTGTTTAGAAAACATACATCTTCATTGCCGAAAACTGTACTGTGTAAAATAAGTAAGTTCGGTTCTAGGAATCAGTTCCTTTCCTACGAAGACGGTTTAATGCAGAAAGTTCAAACTTTTCCAGTTAATGTAATCTACCAAGATGTACACCTTAGTAGTTTCACTTCATTTCAAAAGCAGTTTGTTTAGAAAACATACATCTTCATTGCCGTAAACTGTACTGTGTGAAATAAGGTAGTTCCGTTCTAGGAATCAGTTGCTTTCCTACGAAGAAGGTTTAGTGCAGCAACTTCAAACATTTCTAGTTAGTGTAATCTAAGAAGATGTACAAATTAGTAGTTTCTTTCATTTCTAAAGCAGTTGGTTTAGAAAACATACATCTTCATTGGCGAACACTGTGCTGTGTGAAATAAGCTAGTTTGGTTCTAGGAATCAGTTGCTTTCCTACGAAGAAAGTTCAGTGCAGCAACTTCAAACCTGCCTTGTTTGTGTAGTCTAACAAGATGTACAACTTACTAGTTTCGCTTCATTTCTAAAGTAGTTTGTTTAGAAAACAAACACCTTCATTGCCGAACTCTCTACTGTGTGAAGTAAGCTAGTTCTGTTTTAGGAATCAGTTGCTTTCTTACGAAGAACATTTAGTGCAGCAAGTTCAAACTTTTCTAGTTAGTGTCATCTAACAAGATATACAACTTAGTAGTTTCACTTCATTTCTACAGCAGTTTGTTTAGAAAACATACATCTTCATTGCGAAAACTGTACTGTGTGAAATAAGTAAGTTCGGTTCTAGGAATCAGTTCCTTTCCTACGAAGACGGTTTTAATGCAGAAAGTTCAAACTTTTCCAGTTAATGTTATCTACCAAGATGTACAAATTAGTAGTTTCACTTCATTTCTAAAGCAGTTTATTTAGAAAACCTACATCTTCATTGCCGAAAACTGTACTGTGTGAAAATAGGAAGTTCCGTTCTAGGAATCAGTTGCTTTCCTACAAAGAAGGTTTAGTTCAGCAACTTCAAACATTTCTAGGTAGTGTAATCTAAGAAGATGTACAAATTAGTAGTTTCGCTTCATTTCTAAAGCAGTTGGTTTAGAAAACATACATCTTCATTGGCGAACACTGTACTGTGTGAAATAAGCTAGTTTGGTTCTAGGAATCAGTTGCTTTCCTAAGAAGAAGGTTTACTGCAGCAACTTCAAACCTTCCTTGTTTGTGTAGTCTAACAAGATGTACAACTTACTAGTTTCTCTTCATTTCTAAAGTAGTTTGTTTAGAAAACAAACCCCTCCATTCCCGAACACTGTACTGTGTGAAATAAGCTAGTTCGGTTCTAGGAATCAGTTGCTTTTCTACGAAGAAGGTTCAGTGCAGTAACTTCAAACATTTCTAGTTAGTGTAATCGAACAAGATGTACAAGTTAGTAGTTTCACTTCATTTCTACAGCAGTTTGTTTAGAAAACATACATCTTCATTGCTGAAAACTGTACTGTGTGAAATAAGTAAGTTCGGTTCTAGGAATCAGTTCCTTTCCTACGAAGACGGTTTAGTGCAGAAAGTTCAAACTTTTCCAGTTAATGTAATCTACCAAGATGTACAACTTAGTAGTTTCGCTTCATTTATAAAGCAGTTGGTTTAGAAAACATACATCTTCATTGGCGAACACTGTGCTTTGTGAAATAAGCTAGTTTGGTTCTAGGAATCAGTTGCTTTCCTATGAAGAAAGTTTAGTGCAGCAACTTCAAACCTTCCTTGTTTGTGTAGTCTAACAAGATGTACAACTTACTAGTTTTGCTTCATTTTAAAGAAGTTAGTTTAGAAAACACACATGTTCATTGCCGAAAACTGTCCTGTGTGAAATGAGTAATTTCGGTTCTAGGAATCAGTTCCTTTCCTACGAAGACGGTTAAATGGAGAAAGTTCAAACTTTTCCAGGTAATGTCATCTACCAAGATGTACAACTTAGTCGTTTCACTTCATTTCTAAAGCAGTTTGTTCAGATAACATACATCTTCATTGCCGAAAACTGTACTGTGTGAAAATAGGTAGTTCCGTTCTAGGAATCAGTTGCTTTCCAACTAAGAAGGTTTAGTTCAGCAACTTCAAACATTTCTAGTTAGTGTAATCTAAGAAGATGTACAAATTAGTAGTTTCGCTTCATTTCTAAAGCAGTTGGTTTAGAAAACATACATCTTCATTGGCGAACACTGTGGTGTGTGAAATAAGCTAGTTTGGATCTAGGAATCAGTTGCTTTCCTACGAAGAAGGTTTAGTGCAGCAACTTCAAACCTGCCTTGTTTGTGTAGTCTAACAAGATGTACAACTTACTAGTTTCGCTTCATTTCTAAAGTAGTTTGTTTAGAAAACAAACACCTTCATTGCCGAACTCTCTACTGTGTGAAGTAAGCTAGTTCTGTTTTAGGAATCAGTTGCTTTCTTACGAAGAAGGTTTAGTGCAGCAAGTTCAAACTTTTCTAGTTAGTGTCATCTAACAAGATATACAACTTAGTAGTTTCACTTCATTTCTACAGCAGTTTGTTTAGAAAACATACATCTTCATTGCCGAAAACTGTACTGTGTGAAATAAATAAGTTCGGTTCTAGGAATCAGTTCCTTTCCTACGAAGACGGTTTAATGCAGAAAGTTCAAACTTTTCCAGTTAATGTAATCTACCAAGATGTACAACTTAGTAGTTTCACTTCATTTCTAAAGCAGTTTGTTTAGAAAACCTACATCTTCATTGCCAAAAACTGTACTGAGTGAAAATAGGTAGTTCCGTTCTAGGAATCAGTTGCTTTCCTACGAAGAAGGTTTAGTTCAGCAACTTCAAACATTTCTAGGTAGTGTAATCTAAGAAGATGTACAAATTAGTAGTTTCGCTTCATTTCTAAAGCAGTTGGTTTAGAAAACATACATCTTCATTGGCGAACACTGTGCTGTGTGAAATAAGCTAGTTTGGTTCTAGGAATCAGTTGCTTTCCTACGAAGAAGGTTTAGTGCAGCAACTTCAAACCTTCCTTGTTTGTGTAGTCTAACAAGATGTACAACTTAGTAGTTTCAATTCATTTCTACAGGAGTTTGTTTAGAAAACATACATCTTCATTGCCGAAAACTGTACTGTGTGAATTAAGTTAGTTCGGTTCTAGGAATCAGTTCCTTTCCTACAAAGACGGTTTAGTGCAGAAAGTTCAAACTTTTCCAGTTAATGTAATCTACCAAGATGTACAACTTAGTAGTTTCACTTCATTTCAAAAGCAGTTTGTTTAGAAAACATACATCTTCATTGCCGAAAACTGTACTGTGTGAAATAAGGTAGTTCCGTTCTAGGAATCAGTTGCTTTCCTACGAAGAAGGTTTAGTGCAGCAACTTCAAACCTTTCTAGTTCGTGTAATCTAAGAAGATGTACAAATTAGTAGTTTCGCTTCATTTCTAAAGCAGTTGGTTTAGAAAACATACATCTTCATGGGGAACACTGTGCTGTGTGAAATAAGCTAGTTTGGTTCTAGGAATCAGTTGCTTTCCTACGAAGAAGGTTTAGTGCAGCAACTTCAAACCGTCCTTGTTTGTGTAGTCTAACAAGATGTACAACTTACTAGTTTCGCTTCATTTCTAAAGTAGTTTGTTTAGAGAAAAACCCTTCATTCGAATTCTCTTTGTAAAGCTAGTTCTGTTTTTCAGTTGCTTTTTAGAAGGTTTAGTGCAGCAAGTTCAAACTTTTCTAGTTAGTGTCATCTAACAAGACTAGTAGTTTCACTTCATTTCTACAGCAGTTTGTTTAGAAAACATACATCTTCATTCTGTACTGTGTGAAATAAGAAGTTCGGTTCTAGGAATCAGTTCCTTTCCTAAGAGACGGTTTAATGCAGAAAGTTCAAACTTTTCCAGTTAATGTAATCTACCAAGATGTACAACTTAGTAGTTTCACTTCATTTCAAAAGCAGTTTGTTTAGAAAACATACATCTTCATTGCCGTAAACTGTACTGTGTGAAATAAGGTAGTTCCGTTCTAGGAATCAGTTGCTTTCCTACGAAGAAGGTTTAGTTCAGCAACTTCAAACATTTCTAGGTAGTGTAATCTAAGAAGATGTACAAATTAGTAGTTTCGCTTCATTTCTAAAGCAGTTGGTTTAGAAAACATACATCTTCATTGGCGAACACTGTGCTGTGTGAAATAAGCTAGTTTGGTTCTAGGAATCAGTTGCTTTCCTACGAAGAAAGTTCAGTGCAGCAACTTCAAACC
Source organism: Orientallactaga sibirica (assembly GCA_036365145.1). Taxonomy (NCBI): domain Eukaryota; kingdom Metazoa; phylum Chordata; class Mammalia; order Rodentia; family Dipodidae; genus Orientallactaga; species Orientallactaga sibirica. The sequence goes on from JAEOAD010002146.1 coordinate 60,190, forward strand.
TGCCTTGTTTGTGTAGTCTAACAAGATGTACAACTTACTAGTTTCGCTTCATTTCTAAAGTAGTTTGTTTAGAAAACAAACACCTTCATTGCCGAACTGTCTACTGTGTGAAGTAAGCTAGTTCTGTTTTAGGAATCAGTTGCTTTCTTCTGAAGAACATTTAGTGCAGCAAGTTCAAACTTTTCTAGTTAGTGTCATCTAACAAGATGTACAACTTAGTAGTTTCACTTCATTTCTACAGCAGTTTGTTTAGAAAACATACATCTTCATTGTTAAAAACTGTACTGTGTGAAATAAATAAGTTCGGTTCTAGGAATCAGTTCCTTTCCTACTAAGACGGTTTAATGCAGAAAGTTCAAACTTTTCCAGTTAATGTTATCTACCAAGATGTACAAATTAGTAGTTTCACTTCATTTCTAAAGCAGTTTGTTTAGAAAACCTACATCTTCATTGCCAAAAACTGTACTGTGTGAAAATAGGAAGTTCGTTCTAGGAATCAGTTGCTTTCCTACAAAGAAGGTTTAGTTCAGCAACTTCAAACATTTCTAGGTAGTGTAATCTAAGAAGATGTACAAATTAGTAGTTTCACTTCATTTCTAAAGCAGTTGGTTTAGAAAACATACATCTTCATTGGCGAACACTGTGCTGTGTGAAATAAGCTAGTTTGGTTCTAGGAATCAGTTGCTTTCCTAAGAAGAAGGTTTAGTGCAGCAACTTCAAACCTTCCTTGTTTGTGTAGTCTAACAAGATGTACAACTTAGTAGTTTCTCTTCATTTCTAAAGGTAGTTTGTTTAGAAAACATACATCTTCATTCCCGAAAACTGTACTGTGTGAATTAAGTTAGTTCGGTTCTAGGAATCAGTTCCTTTCCTACAAAGACGGTTTAGTGCAGAAAGTTCAAACTTTTTCCAGTTAGTGTAATCTAACAAGATGTACAACTTAGTAGTTTCACTTCATTTCAAAAGCAGTTTGTTTTAGAAAACATACATCTTCATTGCTGAAAACTGTACTGTGTGAAATAAGGTAGTTTTGGTTCTAGGAATCAGTTGCTTTCCTACGAAGAAGGTTTAGTGCAGCAAGTTCAAACTTTTCTAGTTTGTGTAATCTACCAAGATGTACAAATTAGTAGTTTCACTTCATTTCTAAAGCAGTTTGTTTAGAAAAATACATCTTCATTGGGAACACTGTACTGTGTGAAATAAGCTAGTTTGGTTCTAGGAATCAGTTGCTTTCCTACGAAGAAGGTTTAGTGCAGCAACTTCAAACATTCCTGTTTGTGTAATCTAACAAGATGTACAAATTAGTAGTTTCGCTTCATTTCTAAAGTAGTTTGTTTAGAGAAAAAAACATCTTCATTGCCGAACACTGTACTATGTGAAATAAGCTAGTTTGGTTTTAGGAATCAGTTGCTTTCCAAAGAAGAAGGTTTAGTGCAGCAAGTTCAAACTTTTCTAGTTTGTGTAATCTAACAAGATGTACAACTTAGTAGTTTCACTTCATTTCTAAAGCAGTTTGTTTAGAAAACATACATCTTCATTGCGAAAACTGTACTGTGTGAAATAAGTTAGTCTGGTTCTAGGAATCAGTTCCTTTCCTACGAAGAAGGTTTAATGCAGAAAGTTCAAACTTTTCCAGTTAGTGTAATCTACCAAGATGTACAACTTAGTAGTTTCACTTCATTTCAAAAGCAGTTTGTTTAGAAAACATACATCTTCATTGCCGTGAAAACTGTACTGTGTGAAATAAGGTAGTTCCGGTTTAGGGAATCAGTTGCTTTCCTCGAAGAAGGTTTAGTGCAGCAACTTCAAACATTTCTAGTTAGTGTAATCTAAGAAGATGTACAAATTAGTAGTTTCGCTTCATTTCTAAAGCAGTTGGTTTAGAAAACATAAATCTTCATTGGCGAACACTGTGCTGTGTGAAATAAGCTAGTTTGGTTCTAGGAATCAGTTGCTTTCCTACGAAGAAAGTTTAGTGCAGCAACTTCAAACCTGCCTTGTTTGTGTAGTCTAACAAGATGTACAACTTACTAGTTTTGCTTCATTTCTAAAGTAGTTTGTTTAGAAAACAAACACCTTCATTGCCGAACACTCTACTGTGTGAAGTAAGCTAGTTCTGTTTTAGGAATCAGTTGCTTTCTTACGAAGAAGGTTTAGTGCAGCAAGTTCAAACTTTTCTAGTTAGTGTCATCTAACAAGATGTACAACTTAGTAGTTTCACTTCATTTCTACAGCAGTTTGTTTAGAAAACATACATCTTCATTACCGAAAACTGTACTGTGTGAAATAAGTAAGTTCTGTTCTAGGAATCAGTTCCTTTCCTACGAAGGTTTAATGCAGAAAGTTCAAACTTTTCCAGTTAATGTTATCTACCAAGATGTACAAATTAGTAGTTTCACTTCATTTCTAAAGCAGTTTATTTAGAAAACCTACATCTTCATTGCGTAAAACTGTACTGTGTGAAAATAGGAAGTTGGTTCTAGGAATCAGTTGCTTTCCTACAAAGAAGGTTTAGTTCAGCAACTTCAAACATTTCTAGTTAGTGTAATCTAAGAAGATGTACAAATTAGTAGTTTCGCTTCATTTCTAAAGCAGTTGGTTTAGAAAACATACATCTTCATTGGCTAACACTGTACTGTGTGAAATAAGCTAGTTTGGTTCTAGGAATCAGTTGCTTTTCCTAAGAAGAAGGTTTACTGCAGCAACTTCAAACCTTCCTTGTTTGTGTAGTCTAACAAGATGTACAACTTACTAGTTTCTCTTCATTTCTAAAGTAGTTTGTTTAGAAAACAAACCCTCCATTCCGAACACTGTACTGTGTGAAATAAGCTAGTTCTGTTCTAGGAATCAGTTGCTTTTCTACGAAGAAGGTTCAGTGCAGTAACTTCAAACTTTTCTAGTTAGTGTAATCTAACAAGATGTACAACTTAGTAGTTTCACTTCATTTCTACAGCAGTTTGTTTAGAAAACATACATCTTCATTGCTGAAAACTGTACTGTGTGAAATAAGTAAGTTCGGTTCTAGGAATCAGTTCCTTTCCTACGAAGACGGTTTAATGCAGAAAGTTCAAACTTTTCAGTTAATGTAATCTACCAAGATGTACAACTTAGTAGTTTCACTTCATCTCTAAAGCAGTTTGTTTAGAAAACCTACATCTTCATTGCTTCGAATACTGTACTGTGTGAAAATAGGTAGTTCCATTCTAGGAATTAGTTGCTTTCCTATTGAAGAAGGTTTAGTTCAGCAACTTCAAACATTTCTAGGTAGTGTAATCTAAGAAGATGTACAAATTAGTAGTTTCGCTTCATTTCTAAAGCAGTTGGTTTAGAAAACATACATCTTCATTGGCTAACACTGTGCTATGTGAAATAAGCTACTTTGGTTCTAGGAATCAGTTGCTTTCCTCCAAAGAAGAAGGTTTAGTGCAGCAACTTCAAACCTTCCTTGTTTGTGTAGTCTAACAAGATGTACAACTTACTAGTTTCTCTTCATGTCTAAAGTAGTTTGTTTAGAAAACAACCCCTTCATTCCCGAACACTGTACTGTGTGAATTAAGTTAGTTCTGTTCTAGGAATCAGTTGCTTTCCTACGAAGAAGGTTCAGTGCAGCAAGTTCAAACTTTTCTGCTTAGTGTAATCTAACAACATGTACAACTTAGTAGTTTCACTTCATTTCTCAAGCAGTTTGTTTAGAAAAAATACATCTTCATTGTTTAAAACTGTACTGTGTGAAACAAGGTAGTTCCGTTTCTAGGAATCAGTTGCTTTCTCCCAAGAAGGGTTAGTGCAGCAACTTCAAACATTTCTAGTTAGTGTAATCTAAGAGGATGTACAAATTAGTAGTTTTGCTTCATTTCTAAAGCAGTTGGTTTAGAAAAACATACATCTTCATTGGCGAACACTGTGCTGTGTGAAATAAGTTAGTTTGGTTCTAGGAATCAGTTGCTTTCCTACGAAGAAAGTTTAGTGCAGCAACTTCAAACCTGCCTTGTTTGTGTAGTCTAACAAGATGTACAACTTACTAGTTGGCTTTATTTTCTAAAGTAGTTTGTTTAGAAAACAAACACCTTCATTGCCGAACTCTACTGTGTGAAGTAAGCTAATTCTGTTTTAGGAATCAGTTGCTTGCTTTACGGAAGAAGGTTTAGTGCAGCAAGTTCAAACTTTTCTAGTTAGTGTCATCTAACAAGATATACAACTTAGTAGTTTCGCTTTATTTCTAAAGCAGTTGGTTTAGAAAACATACATCTTCATTGGCGAACACTGTGCTGTGTGAAATAAGCTAGTTTGGTTCTCGAATCAGTTGCTTCCCTACGTAAGAAAGTTTAGTGCAGCATCTTCAAACCTGCCTTGTTTGTGTAGTCTAACAAGATGTACAACTTACTAGTTTCGCTTCATTTCTAAAGTAGTTTGTTTAGAAAACAAACACTTCATTCATTGTGAACTCTCTACTGTGAAGTTAGCTAGTTCTGTTTTAGGAATCAGTTGCTTTCTTACGGAAGAAGGTTTAGTGCAGCAAGTTCAAACTTTTCTAGGTAGTGTCATCTAACAAGATGTACAACTTAGTAGTTTCACTTCATTTCTACAGCAGTTTGTTTAGAAAACATACATCTTCATTGCCAAAAACTGTACTGTGTGAAATAAGTAAGATCGGTTCTAGAATCAGTTCCTTTCCTACTAAGACGGTTTAATGCAGAAAGTTGAAACTTTTCCAGTT
>JAEOAD010000519.1:0-73260 GCA_036365145.1 Orientallactaga sibirica
CCGGCATGGTGACACACGCTTTTAATCCCAGCACTAGAGAGGCAGAGATAGGAGGATCACCAAGAATAGAGGCCACCCTGAGACTACATAGTTAATTCCAGGTCAACCTTAGCTAGACTGATACCCTACCTGAAAAAAAAAAAAAAAAAAAAAAGTAAAATGAGGGCTAGAGATTGAGAGAAAGAGACTGTTGTTTTTTTAACAGTAAGGTCTCGTTCTAGCCCAGGCTGACTGGAATTCACTAGGGAGTCTCAGGCTGGCATCAAATTCATGCCGATCTCCTTCCACTGTCTCCCAATCCATGGTGACTCCATCTTGGGAGCCCATCTCAACCTAACAGTAACCTTAGCCTGGATTGGGACTGGTAATTTGGAAGTTTTACATAGCAACCCAATAGTATGCTGCCATGTAGGTGAAAAAGGGGGAGCTGAAATGTACAGAAACCACAACAGTGGCTCTAAATTTAAAATGGAGAGATGATTCAGAAGGTATGGCTCTTGCCTGCAAAGACTAACAACCCAGGTTCGTTTCCTAGTACCCAGGCAAAGCTGGATGCACAAAATGGCACATGCATGTAGTGTTCATTTGCATTGGCTAGAGGTCCTGGTGCACTACATTTTCTTTCTCTCTCTCTCTCTCCTTGAAAATAAATAAATAATTTTTATTAAAAATTAGAGCAAATATAATGAGATAAAGATTGATATAACTGCTACAACCCAACAAAATCTCACCACTTATTTCCATATAGATATATTAAATAGAAACACAGTTTGCACTAGATCAGCTCTGAGGTGCTTTCCAGATCAAGGTAAAAAATTAAACAAACACACATTCGAAGACACATCAAACTATGACAAAATAGATCAATTGAAGCAAACCGTGAAGGGCAGGGCACATGAACCTCAATTTTAAAAAAGTAACTCAAAGTTTTAATATTATCTTATTCCTTAAAACGTTTTATAAATAATACAATTAGTTCCTCTATACCTTTAACTTACTCAGTTTTCTTTAAAGTTAATATCTTTTATAGTGCACTACATTTGTTAATACTAAGTTAAGAACATTACTGTCAAAGCTATATTCTTTCGCAGATTTTACCAAATTTCCACTAATTGACTTGTTCGTTTTCAGGATTCAATCCAAAATGGTTCATTCTTTTTAGTCATCATGTCTTCTTAGCTCCTCTGGTCTCTGAAGTTCTTTGCGTTTTAGCGATTTTCTTTAAACACACGCTATTTTAACAGTCAATCTCTATGGGTCATGTGTCCCAAAGATAATATAACTGCCTTCCAGCAACTCACCTCATTCAAAAATTTGGATTAGAATTTTGAAGAGTCATACTTAAAAATTTCTGTCCTGGGCTGGAGAGATGGCTTAGGGGTTAAGGCGCCTGCCTCCTAAGCCTAAGAACACTGGTTCCAATCTCCATCGGTTCCAATCTCCAGGTCCCACATTTAGCCAGATGAAAAGTGATGCAAGGGCACAATGCCGCACTTGACCACAAGGGTGCGCACATCTGGATTTCGTTTGCAGCAGCCGAGACACTGCTGGCATGCCCATCTCTGTCTTCCTCTCTTTCTCTCTCTCTCTCTCTCTCTCTGTCTGTCTCTCTGTGTCTCTCTCCAAAAAAATAATAAAAAAGTAAAAATTTCTGTCCTGAAACTATCATATGACCAGTTACCAACTCTAAACCCTAGAAATACTTCAATAATTCCTCTCTTTTCAGCTGTTACTGACACTGTCAGAGGATACTTTCTCTTGTTTAGCTTGCTACACATAACCCACCTTTGGATGAACAGGTTTCTGTGGTAGTTGTTGTGTAGGGTCTTTGATGACGTGATCCAATCATACAGTAAACTCCGGAATCCCTTCTACAACATCTAGCAAGCACTGAAACAGGTCTCTTTGCCCAACGCTACCACTACTACCTCTCTGGGAACACTTCCAGTGGCAGTACATGGATTACATCCCAAGATATGTCTATGCCATCTGCTTGTGGACTGTTAGAAATGGCTATACCAAAATTAACGCAAATTTTGTCCCTTGCAGGTTCTTTTCATTGGCCCCATTTATGTCCTGCATAGAATCAAGACAGTAGATGGCAAATAAGCTGAAGATACAGTCTCAGCCCAGTTGTAAGGAGAGATTGAGACACACTCAGGAGGTGCTAGCTTTGGAGGGTTGCTTGCTAAGTATCCCATCTTGTTGGGCCTTAATTGCCTTAACTTGTTTTAAAAAACCTCACCACCACGTTTATAGAATTATTGTGAGAAGTAAATGAAATAGCACTTATGGAATTACCTACCTCATTGACAGGTGTAGAGAAGATTGTCCATAGGCATGAACATTCAGAGCATTGTCCCCCTGTCACCCACACTGACTGACTGCTGCTCTCATAACCCACAACCCCATGGTGAATATTAACAATCCCACTGAGGAGAGCCCTCAGTGGAATGGGAAACAGGAGGAAGAAATGGTAGCAACACATGATGTGTGCATACAAAATTTCTACATAATACTAAAAGATGTTTACCTTGTAGACAACTAGTGACTACCCAGGTGAAATATACCTTTCACACTGCATTACGCCATTCTTCTGTTTGACAACAGTGAATTCCTTTTTTCCTTTTCAATGAATTCTCTAGAGATTATGTGTAGTTTTGCTATTGACCTTTCCCCCTTGAAGTTTAATTAAACTGTTACTGAGCAGAACTGAAATGTTAAATAAACTGAGAAAATTAGTTGCTCACATTCCCGAATATATGGCTCCCTGGTGAGATTAGCCATGACAGTTGATGAGAGTGTTTGACAAGGATTAGAGTACACCCCTTCTTATCAACAAAATGTAGAAATGGGGGCCTGGCTTGGGGCATTGATCTAAATTTCCATGGCAACACCAGGATGAACCATCTATCTGTGAATAACTGATATCCAATCTGTAAAAGATGATAAGAATCACTGCAATGAGCATTGAGAAAGAAGAAAATCACTTAAGGAAAACAGAAGTCTTCCTACTCCTTGAGGAAACTTAAAGAACGTTCTCTAAATTTAGTGGTATCTTTAGCTTCCCGGAGTATCTACCAGGAAATGTTAATTTGAAATTATAAGAACAGAAAAAAAATAAGGAAAAGATAATAGGAAGGGATCAGAAAAAATGCATAAACATGTAGTTCATCTGAGTAAATATCTAATGGATTTTGCTTTCTGTGCCTAGCAGGATACTCAGTCTCTGTTACTATACTAGATTCACATGTCTTTAGCTGTGTGACCTTAAATAACTTTTTAATCTCACTGTGTCTCATTTTTTCTTCCTCCATGGCATGGGGATAATAGTTTCTACTTCACAATGTTGTTATGAGACTTGAGTGTGTACTTATAGCAGTTCTTGGCTCAATGAATATATAAGTTGATATCATTTTAACTTTTGACTTTATGATTATTATTATGCCTGCTAGTTGTTGTTGATTCTGGAATAGATACTACCTTTCAATTTTTTAAACTGTGTAGAGAAACTACAGACACGGTGGAAAAGGTTATATTTTCCATTTTGAAATTTTGTTTGTGTTACAAAAGAGCCCCGAAATGGCAGCACTAGAGAGGTCTTATAGGTATTATCATTTTCAATTTCAATGCAGCCCTTAGGAAAATGGAAAGAGTGGATCTAGTTGACTCACAGGATCCAAGTCAAGTCCTGTTGTTGTTTAAACTCTCATCAAGATACAGGAACAGGTGGACATCTGTAAAATGTTTGGTGATCACAAGGGAATTAGTTTACCTCAGACACAGCCACCTCTTTTATGACTTCTATGCAGCTCTGAAAAACAATCTCAGGCCTGTGACATTTCATGGACCAGCTTTCCATAATCATGGTGATATTCTTTATTTACAGTTCCCAGGGAATTTTTTTTTCCCCGAGGTAGGGTGTCACTGTGGTCCAGGCTGACCTGGAATTAACTATGTAGTCTCAGGGTGGCCTCGAACTCACTGCGATCCTCCTACGTCTACCTCCCGAGTGCTGGGATTAAAGGCATATGCCATCACACCGGGCGGTTTGTTTGTTTTGTTTTTCAAGGTAAGGTCTCCCTCTAGCCCAGCCTGACCTGGAATTCCTTATGTATTTTCAGGGTGGCCTCAAACTTGTTGTAATCTTCATACCTCTGCCTGTAGAGTGCAGGTATTAAAGGTGTGTGCCACCATGCTCAGTTCAAGATTTTGTTTTTTTGTTATTATTATTATTATTATTATTATTTTTTTTTTGGTTTTTGCAAGGTAGGGTTTCACTCTGGTCCAGGCTGACCTGGAATTAACTCTGTAGTCTCAGGGTGGCCTCGAACTCTCAGCGATCCTCCTACCTCTGCCTCCCGAGTGCTGGGATTAAAGGTGTGCACCACCACACCCGGCTAAGATTTTGTTTTTATAAGTAGATCTAGTTTGATTTTATAAAAGACTATCAAAATATATAAATTCTTTAAGTGTTTATACTGTATTCCTATGTTTTATGAAAAGAACAGGGTATTGAAAATGGAGAAAATTGCTTTGCAAACTGCCTATGAAGTAGCCTTAAAGGGGTTATTCCCTGAGCCTTGGTGGGGTTATTTTAAGTCTACTTTAGTGTTTATCTCTCAGCAGCTTAGAAAATTTTGCAGAAGAGGGAGGGTGGAAGGATTGTAAGAGCCACTTTGTGGGAGGTAATATCCAGAGGTATTGTCCCCACCACACACAATGAATGTCTGCTGTTCTCACAACTCATAACACACAACCCCGTGGTGAATACCAGAAATACCACTGAGGAAGGCCTCAATGGAATGGGGGCAGGGAGGAAAGGAAATCACGGTACCAACACATGATGAAACCAAAGTCTTGCTAGTAATATATATATTGAGAGAAAGAGAGAGAGAGAGAATAGAAATCAATTCCTCAAGCTTCCAACAAAACTCGATCTGAAATCAGTTTTTCTCTCTCTTTTTTCCTAAATTTAGTTCAAAGCCAGATACATAGAAAGAGTCTTGGCAGACATGGTGGAAACTGTGGAGTATCTTTGCTTTTCAGGGCCAAGATGGGAAGGAGAAATGAGAGACAATCACTACCACAAAAGCCATTCATCACCCTGTATCTCAAACCCTGTTCACTGCCAGCATTCTTGTCAACACCATTTCATTCATGTCATTTCTTTCTTTCTTTCTTTCTTTCTTTCTTTCTTTCTTTCTTTCTTTCTTTCTTTCTTTCTTTCTCTCTCTTCTCTCTCTTTCTTTCTTTCTTTCTTTCTTTCTTTCTTTCTTTCTTTCCTTCCAAGGTAGGGTCTCCCTCTCCCTGTAGCTCAGGCTGACCCGGATTTCACTATGTAGTCTCAGGGTGGCCTCAAACTCATGGCAATCCTACTACCTCTGCTTCCCAAGTGCTGGAATTAAAGGCATGTGCCACCATTCCCTGCCATTCATTTCTTTTTTTTTTTTTTTAAATTATTTTATTTATTTTTGGAGAGAGACACAGAGAGAGACAGACAGAGAGGGAGGGAGAGGGAGACAGAGATGGGCGCACCAGCAGTCTCTCAGCTGCTGTGAATGAAATCCAGATGTGTGCGCCCCCTTGTGGTCAAGTGTGGCATTGCGCCCTTGCGTCACTGCATCTGGCTAAACGTGGGACCTGGAGATTGGAACCGGGTTCTTAGGCTTAGGAGGCAGGCACCTTAACCGCTAAACCATCTCTCCAGCCCTCATTTCCTTTTTAAAGAAATACTGGGCCTATTATTATTTTTCCTAAAAGAAAGATTTGAATACATTATAAGAATTGTGAAATCTGTTACTTTTATTAATACAGTGCTATTAGTATAAATGATAGGAAACATGATTTATTTTTCAGACTTGTGCCTTAATGGTAAGATATTTTAATAGTGGATGATTCTGACTTTAAATGATGTCTTTTAGATCAACAGGGTTATAGTCACTTTCTGGAACTAATATGTAGGCATGGGTTGGGATGCAATAGAACCACGTGTGTCCTCTTGAGTATGCGAAGTAATTACTGGTAATACACACGGAAATTTTCTGATTTGTTATCACTGTTATTGGTGCTGTGATAAAAAAATGTTGATTAAAAATAAATCATGTGGGCTGGAGAGTTTGTTCAGTGGTTAAGGTGCTTCCCTGTGAAGCCTAAGGGACCAGGTTTCATTCTTCACTTAAGCCAAATTCACAAAGTGGCACATGCATCTGGAGTTTGTTTGCTGTGGCTGAAGGCTCTTGTGTGCCCAATCTCTCTACATATCTGCCTCTTTCTCTTTCTCTCTCAAATAAAATAAAAGCAAAATATAAATCATGCAAGATATAATTTTTTAAAATCGCACATATTGAAAATAACACTTACAAGTAGGGAACTCATGTCAAGTAGGTAGTATGTCAGGGTCCTCGACTCAAGAAAACTAGAGTATTTATTACTAACTTTAGGGAACTGATACTGAAAATACAGATCCTCCCATTCCAATTGACCATTATTTCAGCAAACTGGTAAATGTCTATGTGAGCTCATTTCTAAGAAAAGCTTCTCAGGGGCCTCTGCACTGTAGATTGGTGGGTTTCCTATCTGTGAAGAGCGAGCTAAAAGGTTGCCAAATATGGAACATTCTATATTTATTTCCTAGTAGGGAAAAACTATTATGTTTTCATGAAGTTGGAAATATTCCAGATGATCCCGGGGTTACTTTAGGGGAAATATTTAAATATGTTTGTTCCAGGAATTAAGTCAGAATCTTCTTCAGGATGAATTTCCAATTCTTCCTATTATTTGGTATTGATTATGTCTTCACGTCCCTTCAACATAGTTATCACCCCGCTCCCACGTGGTGATCACACCGTATTAGGACAGTGTTCCACATTAATAACTTGAGCAATTGGTGTTGCTGACACTACAATGCTTAATGAAACCTCGTGAATTCATCAAGAAGAGAAGGCAATAAAAATGCATCATTCTCTTCCATAAATCTATGAAACTTCAGAAAATGCTATGCACTATGCAAAGAGATAAAATAGGACAGGCCAAATATCTAATGACCTTCCTCACAGCCCTTGCAATGGAAGTGGCTAAAAGAAGATCGATAAAAGAATTCATTGAGTTTTTTCTTTTTTTTTTTTTTTTTTTGGTTTTTGGAAGTAGGGTTTCACTCTGGTCCAGGCTGACCTGGAATTAACTATGTAGTCTCAGGGTGGCCTCGAATTCACGGGTGTCCTCCTACCTCTGCTTCCCAAATGCTGGGATTAAAGGCTTGTGCTACCATGCCCGCCTAGGAATTGATTGATCTTATAGTAAAATAATTATGATGTGTTGGCTGATTTCATTTGGAAGGGAAGCAGGAGCATCATATGTATCATCATTCACTGCATAGATAGGTATAAAGTGCTTCCAGGTAGAACAAATTTGTGCAATCATGCTCAAAGGGACATTGGGTGTCTCAAAAGAGACAGGCGACTTGACATTTGGCATTTAGGTGGTAAAGCTATTAACCAAATAGAAATAAAATAGAAAAGGGCAGATTTGATGAAGGTGATGACTGGAAACAGTTGGCAATAGACATGAAAAGATTTACCTGTGGTTTATGAAAGGAAAGTAAATGACAAATAACACTTAGGTGTCATGGTGATTGCTGATACCATGAGAACACTTGAGAGAATATGAGGCATGCAAAGGGAAGAGGATTTATCAAATATTGTCTCTTTGAGGTGGCAAAGCAGCAGAAAGTACTTTTGGCACACATAAAGATATTGCACAAACAAACTAATTTGGAAGCTTTATGCAGTTAATAGATGTCAAAATACAGGAACAGGTGGACATCTGTAAAATGTTTTGTGTTCACAAGTGAATTAGTTTCCCTCAGAAACAGCCACTTCTTTTATGTCTTCTATGCAACTCTAAAAACAATCTCAGGTGTGTGACATTTCATGGACTAATTTTCTTTGTGGACTCTGCTCATTTCAACTTGCCTCTGTCTATTGATTGGTTAAGTTTCTAGTCCAAGGAAGATAATTGCAGGAATTCATGTTGGATTAGATATTTCAGTGCTTATGTTTCATGGAATATTATTTCAATAGGTGCTGGGTAACATGCTGTATGCAGTCAAAATTACTGCTTTGGCTGGCATTGTGTATTTTTATTTTTGAGTGCCAACAAAACTGTCAGTCAACACTCAGTGGATCACACAGTGGCTCACACAGTTTTTGTGGCAGCCTAATAGAGATGAAAGGGAGTCTAGTTCCAATATTCTGATCTGGTGTTCATATATCTTTCCTGGAAAGGAAAAGTTTAAAGAGAATTGAGGTTTCATTGGGCTGTGTGTCTTACCAAGTGTGCTGTGCTAAACACATCAAGATCACACTGTATGTAATCATTTAAGGAGATATACAACACACACATGTACACACCAAAACCTAGGCTCCATTTGTTACTATGGATCTTTAAATATAGGTCTAATTATTCCATTCCTACCTATGCATAGGTTCTGCCTTTCATTGCCTTAGAACTCCCACTGAAAATGCATGACATTTCTGTGTACTAATGACATTGGAAAACCATTAAAGAACATAGCCTGATGATGATAATCAGTGTTTAGTCAGACTAATGCACAGAATGGTAAGTCAGTCAAAGGTACATATTACCATAACTCGATTCACGCACATGGAAATTATCTCAAAAGAAGTAGCAGATTAGTGGTGCTTGACTCTAGGCTTGGTGTTAAGAGAGAGGGCAAGTTGAGGGGCTAACTTCACTTCCCCATTTAGGGTATGTATACAGAAACCATCACAAAAGACAGAACGCTTAATGATTAATCTATCAATATGAAAGTATAGTCATTCAAATTTATATATATTTCTCCCTCAAGCCAAACAAGTTTTGGCATTCATTTTAACTCATTAATTAAATGAGTGGAGTAGGATTATAGGTTGTATTTTTCAACTGTCACTCATTTATGTAGCAGTTCATTAATCTGCATTACTTGTAGTAAACTTTTATTTTTTTCAATTTTTCTTTTTATCTGAATTTCTCATTGAATTCAATATAATTATTTTTCTGTTGTTTTAACTTGAAATGGTAAGCAAGAACATAACAGATGATTTCATAGTTTCCCAAATATATCCATTTCTAAAAACATGTTTGATGTTACATATTCAAACTTATGTTACCTAGGTTTATTATAATAGTGTCAGTCCAATAAAATTTCATAATATGAAAATTGAGAACTTATAATTTATTTATTTATTTATTTATTTATTTATTTATTTTTTTTTTTTTGCAGATAGGGTCTCACACTCATCTAGGCTGACCTGGAATTCACTCTGTAGTCTCAGGGGTGGCCTTGAACTCACAGTGCTCCTTCTACCTCTGCCTCCCTGCGTGCTGGGATTAAAGGCAAGCACCACCATGCTCAGCTAAATTATTTATTTTTTTGAAAAGAAAACAAATGATAGGCATTTCATAATGACGGTTTATTGTATCTGCTTTGGGTACAATGAAGGTTATTTTAAATGGATAAGTTTTCCTTTTCTTCAAATCTGTAATAATATTACCAGTTATATATATCAATTCTCTCATTTTCTTTAAAATTATGTCTTTATTAATTACCTGTTAGAGAAATAACTCTATCTTAAATGATGAAGAAGTGTGGCTAGAGTAGAATACAGCAAACACTGCGTGTCAACTAGGTGCACAGCTCTGAGAAAATGGTTTTCAATGTAGTCTGTTTTCAGTAGACACAAAGAAAATAAGTAATAAGGAAATGCATTCATTAACAACTTCAAAAGTATGATTGAAATGGAAGATTTTTTTTTAGTATTTATTAAATATGCTTTTAAAACACAAATGCAAGTAGTTGCTTTTCTCCCTGAAAATTTTTTCATCCTGCTCTTCAATCTGTGAAGAAATAGTGCAGAATTAGAGAAACCAAAGCTATGGTGACCAAGGTAATACATGTTTGTAATGCTAGCACTACGGAGGATGAGGCAGGAGACTGCCCACAGTTCAGCAAGGCCAGTCTGAGCTACATAGCAAGTATCACAACAGTCAAAAAGAAAGAAGCAAGATCTTGTCTCAAAATAAAACAGATAAACTAAAACAACCAAAGCATGAAGAAAGATAGTGGTTTTCTCTAAGATTTTCTCTGATATAACTTATTCATTATTTTTATCTACAAGACTAACCTCTTGACACAGCTTGGACAGGTTTTATGAAATACTGATTCTATCTTGAAAGTCTGAAACAAATATTGGACTAATATGGATTACCAGCCATATCACATTTAGTGCTATCTCTAGGTTTTAGGGATTTTTTTTTTTGTTTTGTTTTGTTTTGTTTTGTTTTTTGCATGTGTGTTTTTGAATCAGGCTTCACAGAAATTTGGAGTTCATAAGGAAAAATACATGTTCTGCTACTTAATTCATACCGTTATTCAGGAGTAGATAAGACCATATATACATGGCTGATGTTTTTGCTTTTCTTCCTCCTACCTCTTTCAAGCTGCTCGAATTTAAGAATTTTATTTTATTTTATTTATTTATTTTTTTGGTTTTGCGAGGTAGGGTCTCACTCTGATCCAGGCTGACCTGGAATTAACTATGTAGTCTCAGGGTGGCCTTGAACTCTCGGCTATCCTCCTACCTCTGCCTCCCAAGTGCTGGGATTAAAGGCGTGCGCCACCACGCCCGGCAAGAATTTTATTTTTTATTAAAATAAAATTCAGAGAGTTGTTAGAAACGAAGGCAAAAAAAAAAAAAAAAAAAAAGAAAGAAAGAAAAAGAAAAATCTCAATCTGCCTTCACTTTTTCCCTCTTCTTCATTATCTTAATTGTTCTGTTAAAAGTTGCTTTAAGATAACTGAGAAGAGGGTCAGGCATGATGGTGTGCACCTTTAATCCCAGTGCTCAGGAGGCAGAGTTAGGAGGATTGCCATGAGTTTGATGCCACCTGAGAATGCATAGTGATTTCCAGATCAGCCTGGGCTAGGAGAGACCCTACCTTGGGGGAAAAAAAAAGAAGAGCTGAGAAGGCTCAGTGGTTAAGGGCCTTGCATGTAAAGCCTGTTGGCCTAAGTTTGGTCCCCCAATACCCAGGTAAAGCCAAATGTACATAGTGACACATATATGTGAAGTTTATTTGTAGAGTGAGAGACCTTGGAATGCCCATGTACACACTCTTTCTCTTTTCTCTACTCACAAATAATATTTAAAATATTCCAAAATGACAATAAAGAATGGTTAGAATACTGTAAAATAATGAAGTTCTAGAAATAATTCTGAATTTCATTTATCATTATTTTCCATTATATATTACTATAACCAAACCTGGTTTCAGATCTACATTTGTTTTACAGTTGTCAAGTAATGCATATTAATATGACCTTTAAACCAAACCATAAAGAAAAAATTAGTTTTAAGCTTTGAGATTTTTTAAATGATGGGTTTATATAATGGGATTGCATTGATTACTTACTTCAAAAACAATTATCATGTTTCATTGTACAGTTTTCTATCAATCATTTAATGTTTTGAGCATCTGCTGTGAGCAAGGCATCTTCAAAATATGACATATGCAACGACATACTCAAGATACTACATTTATTTCCTTTACATTGCGTTGTCAGGTATAGCACAGAATCCTGGCTTGAAATCTGTGCAATTAGTTTCCTTTATGTCATGTAACAAAGGGCGCAGATTTTACTATGACAAGTATTGAATAAAGCACCGCCAGTGGCTTGTGGTAGGAACACTTGTACTTTGAAATGTATAGTATGCTCTAGCTCCTCTTTGGTAAGTACCCTAATTTTTGGGAAAGATACATTGTAGGCTCAGCAAGGGAGTACTTCCTTCCTCATTAATATTTTTCATCCATGTTATCCTATATACGGCAGAGAATATATATGCACAGAAACGAAAGTGATCCCGAGAACACTCTTCTTAAGCATGCACTGGCCTCTCTATATTTTTGTTCATGGAAATAACTGCCCAATTTATCATCCTCAGTAAACTTACAAAACAGGATAAAAATCATCAGTCTTAGTCCATGACTCCTGAGAGAAAAGTGCACAGGCTATTTTCAAAAAGATGTGTGTGATAAGCACTATGCTTCAAAAATGTACTGTGTTCATTTGTTCATGGTGTGGGAGGAGTAGACAGCTAGTAGTGGGAGGACACCCACTGGTTGTTTTCCAGTGAGTGGTGTGTGGTTGTGAGGAGAGCTTGGGTGTAAGTTTCATGCAGTCAGACCTTCAAAGGAAGAGATGAAGGCCTCATTGGCACCATTTGATTCCCACTTGTAACTATTTTGCAGGAAAATTTTTGATAAAATGTAACTCCTTTTTGAGTCAGTGTCTTATTCTAGTGTGGGGTGTCCTGGAACTCACTCTGCAGCCCCAGGCCAACCTCAAACTCATGATGATCCTCCTGCCTCAGTGTTTCAAGTGCTGGGATTAAAGGCATGCACCAAAAACCTGCCTCCTTGTTTTTATTGATTTAATCTTTGTTCTTCAAGACTAAAAGCTAGGACCCCTCTCCAGACTGACTTGGAAAATTTCTGTTCTTTAATAAAATCTTCTCTGGGAGAATATGACTTATTATTGCAAGGTATAGATATGTTTGGAGGGGGGTTAGATTGGAAATTATATAGATTATTTACATGAAGATATTGGACCTATAATGTCACTTCTAAGAGTATAGGAATTCACAACTGACCGATATCTCTGACCTTGGCTGTGTAAATTTGGTCAACTACCTAGGGAAGCAGTTTAAAAGCTTAGTGTTTGACTGGAGAGATGGATTAGTGATTAGGTTATTTGCCTACAAAGCCAAAGGTCTGAGGATCTATTCCCTAGTACCCATGGAAGCCAGAAGCACAATGTGCCACATGCATCTGAATTTCATTTACTGCAGCTGAAGACCCTGGCATGCCCATTCTCTCTCTGTCTCTCTCTCTCTCTCTCAAATAAATAAATTTAAGAAAAAATTATTTAAAATAGCTTAGTTTTGTAAAAAGTTTGATGCTATTTAATGTGCAAAACAATTCCTCGTTGTAGATCACCCAAGAAGCATCAATATTCCTCACTTCTGACTCTATAAACTAGGGTACTGAGTCTAGAGTCTTCCATTATACCTGGAGTGTTTGAGAATATGTACTTATAGCCCCAGTTAAATGACTGTAATGGAAGCCATGAGTCAAGTACACTAGAAGGTAGAATGAGGCTTTAGTTTTTATGTGGCTACATGTCTATGTATATACTTGTCCAGTCCATACTACCTTTAGGGAGCCAGATTCTCCTGTGGAACACATTGGAAAACTATGAAATCAAGAAGTGTAACCTTTCACTTTCTATGAATTTTTCAGCTGTGTTTAACCTCATCCCTGTGGGTCTTCAAGTGGTGGCTATTGAAGGAGTTCAAACCAAGCTGTATTTGGCAGGGGAAAAGTGAGGGGCACTTGTACACCTCGGTAAGTCTTTGTGTGCATGCCACTATCCTGTTTTTCATCTGCTATGAAATAAAATGTGCTGTCTGTGTTTTCAGCCCAGATTTTGGTGAGAGATGAATCTTGGCTTGTATGGAAATTGATTGGTTTGGAAAGGCAAGATGTACTAATCAATCATTTGAAGTTAACATGTGTAATCTAAAATCAAAAATTCACTGAACAGTTTTCATACAGTGCCATTGTTATACATATCATAAAATGGTCTCCTGCCTTTGTGGTTGTAGGAAACAAAGCTATTTCTTACCTATATAAACAAATATTTTCCACCTTTATCCCTAAAAGAACTAATGAGATCTCTCTCTCAAATCATCTCTAAGACACAAAGATCAGTACTAGAAAGTGCTTTTAGGGATTTGTTGCTCATCTGTTCAATTAGCACAGTTGCCATCTGTCTCTACTTATTTTCAATTTTTCAGATTATTTTAATTGTAAAAATTATGGAATACAGTGTCATATTTGAGTGAGTGTACAGTGTGTAATGATCAAATCAGGGAAATAAGCATTTCCATCTTTTAAATACTTTGTAAATAATTTTTGATTAATATAACCATTTCTCGTGTACTTTGTGCTATTTCAGTACATTTATACAATATTCACTAATTGTATCAGGATAATTAATAGTTCTTGTCTTTAACTTTCATTTTCTAGCTTTCAAGCTCCTATTAATTCATGATGTATCCACACTACCTTTTTCAAGAATAAGGTAACCTATTTCTTCATAAAAACTCCCAGAACATTTTATCAGGAGAATTTATTTAACAATATAGGCCACAATTGAGTAAATAACATGGGGGCCAAATTAATCATTTTTAAGCATATTGACATTAAATTATAAGCATAGTGGTAAAGTTAAGATTTTATTTATTTATTTTTTGAGGTAGGGTCTTGCTATAGCCCAGGCTGACTTGCAATTCACTAGTTAGTCTCAACTGGCTCAAATTCACAGCAATCCTCCTACAGAAGAGACAAGCCCACGAGTGCGAGAAATCCAAAGTCTGCCAGTGTGTCCGCAGCCCGAGCAAAAGGCTAGACCAGCTGCAAACAAACAAGGTAAAGGTCTTTTCTGGGTCCAATTCTTTGGCTCCAAGAAGAGGCTGAAGGAGAACAGGTGGAAGGGGCTTTTACCTTTGACATGTCCCCTTAGATTTGAGGATGATGAAGTGGTTGGGGCAGGCACGGCAGGGGAGTTTGAAGTCCAGCTTGTGCGGATGAGGCCGCCTAGCCAGTGTGCATGCCTGCAAAGGTGATGGCTTTCTTGCCTCTGTCAGTGTAATGGGCTTGCTGCAGTGCAACTGCCCTGGGACAAGTGTAGATACTCAAACCATATCCTGTCTTGGATATGGTTTGGATATGTCATTGCCTCTCTTGGTGTTTGTCCTATGAAGGCAGGCCAGCTTTTTTCAGTGAACCTGAAGCTGTCTTTTACACCCCATTGTTGCCTGAAGGGAAAAGTGGAGGAAAGTAGATCTGAGCACTAAAGACTACTTTCAGAAGTACATAGCTAGAGATAGCTAAGTCATAGACAAGGCTTTTGATATTAAGGACTGAAGAGCTTTACACGTTTTAAGAATGCTTCCTAGGTTTAGAAGAGGAAGTCATATTCCATGATTCTTCCAAAGATCTTGGTTTCTAAGATTACAGGCCCTCTATATCAGATGAGTCTTCTGTTTTTGCAAACTCCTGTATTACTGTGTTGATATTAAAGTTTCATAATGAATCCCAGTTGCTCTTTCATGCATACAATTGTATATTTTATTTATTTATTGACTTGAGAGACGGAGAGAGAGAAATAGGCAGAAAGAATGAGAGAAAGAGAATGGGTGTGCCAGGGCCTCCAGGCACTGCATATGAATTTCAGATGCATGCACCACCTTGTGCATCTGGTTTATGTGGGTCCTGGGGAATTGAACTTGGGTCCTTTGGCTTTGCAGGCAAGGGCCTTCACTGTTAAGCCATCTCATCAATCCAAATGAAGGAATACATTTTACTAGAATTAGATAATCAACATTAATACATAGTGATTAATAATAAAACATTACTCAAATTATATTACAAAGTGATGTTTGGGGAAGGCATTAATGGAAGTATATTGCTCTGTTTTCTTGGGAACATTTGGCACTATGAAAGGGAAGTTTATTGTTAGTTAACAATGAGCCCCACCTGGTCAATTTTTGCCCTGTCAACTTTTAATGTCTAGTTCCAAATACAAAAAATATATATGCATTTTGATCTGGTGTTCATCAGTCTTTCCTGGAAAGGAAATGTTTAAAAAGAATTGAGGGTTCATTGTGCTGTGTGTCTTACTAAGTGTGCTTTGCTAAACACATCAAGATCACACTGTATGTAATCATTTTAGGAGATATACAACACACACATGTACACACCAAAACCTAGGCTCCATTTGTTACTATGGATCTTTAAATATAGGTTTAATTATTCCATTCCTACCTATGCATAGCTTCTGCCTTTCATTGCCTTAGAACTCCCACTGAAATGCATGACATTTCCTGTGTACTAATGACATTGAAAACCATTAAAGAACATAGCCTGATGATGATAATCTGTGTTTAGTCAGAGTATTGCACAGAATGGTAAGTCAGTCAAAGGTGCATATTACCATAACTCCATTCATGCACATGGAAATTATCTCAAAAGAAATAGCAGATTAGTGGTTCTTGACTCTAGGCTTGATGTTAAGAGAGAGGGGAAGTTGAGGGGCTAACTTCACTTCCCATTTAGGGTATGTACAGACAGAAACCATCACAAAACAGAACGCTTAAGGATTAATCTATCAATATGAAAGTATAGCCATTCAAATTTATATATATTTACTCTCCTCAAGCCAAAACAAGTTTTGGCATTCATTTTAACTCATTAATTAAAATGAGTGGAGTAGGATTATAGGTTGTTGTATTTTTCAACTGTCACTCATTTGTATAGCAGTTCATTAATCTGCATTACTTGTATTATGCTTTAATTTTTACAATTTTTCTTTTTATCTGACTTTCTCATTGAATCTGATATAATTATTTTTCTGTTATTTTATTTTTATTTTTTGGTTGAGGTAGGGTTTCACCTAGTCCAGGCTGACCTGGAATTAACTATGTAGTCTCAGGGTGGCCTCGAACTCTCGGCGATCCTCCTACCTCTGCCTCCCGAGTGCTGGGATTAAAGGCGTGCGCCACCACGCCTGGCTATTTTCTGTTATTTTTAACTTGAAATGGTAAGCAAGAACATGATCACAGATGATTTCATAGTTTCCCAAATGCATCCATTTCTAAAAACATGTTTGATGTTATACATTTAAGCTTATGTTACCTAGATTTGTTGTAATAGTGTCAGCCCAATAAAATATCATAATGTGCAAAACAGGTCTTATTTATTTTGGTTTTTCAATTACATTTATTTCCTGTACATTGCATTGTCAGACATTAGCACAGAATCCTGGCTTGAAATCTGTACAATTAGTTTCCCTTTATCTCATGTAACAAAAGAACACAGCTTTTAATATGACAAGTATTGAATAAAGCACCACCAGTGGCTTGTGGTGGGAACACTTGTACTTTGAACTATACAGTATGTCTTTGCTCCTCTTTTGTAAGTACTTCTGATTTTCAGGGGAAAGATACACTGTAGGCTCAGCAAGGAGTACTTCCTTCCTCATTGATATTTTTTCATCCATGTTATCCTATCTACTGCAGAGAATATACATGCATGGAAACGAATGATCCCATTTTGTTTTTTCTATGTATGGTCTCACTGTGGTCCAGGCTGACCTGAATTCACTCTGTATTTTCAGGGTGGCCTTGAACTCAAAGCGATCCTCCCACCTCTGCCTCCCAGTGCTGGAATTAAAGGCATGCGCCACCACACCCAGCTGAGAGAATATGACTTTTTTTTTTTTTTTTTTTCGAGGTAGGGTTTCACTCTGGTCCAGGCTGACCTGGAATTCACTATGTAGTCTCAGGGTGGCCTCGAACTCACGACTTCCATCCTCCTACCTCTGCCTCCCGAGTGCTGGGATTAAAGGCATGCGCCACCACGCCCGGCAGAATATGACTTTTTATTACAAGGTCTAGAGATGTTTGGAGGGGGTAGATTGAATATATACAGATTATTTAAATGAAGATATTGACTAATAATGTCACTTCTAAGAGTATAGGAATCACTTCCCAACTGACAGATATATCAGACCTTGGCTGTGTAAATTTGGTCAACTACCTAGGGAAGAAGTTGAAAAGCTTAGTTTTTGACCAGAGAGATGGCTTAGTAGTTAAGGTACTTGCCTACAAAGCCAAAGGTCTGAGGATCTATTCCCTAGTACCCGTGGATGCCAGATGCATGAGGTGCCACATGCATCTGGAGTTTGTTTGCTGCAGCTGAAGCCCCTGACATGCCCATTATCTGTCTCTCTCTTTCTCTCTGTCTCAAATAAATAAAATTTAAAAAATTAATTAAAATAGCTTATTTTTATAAAGGATGATGCTATTTAATGTGCAAAACAATTCCTGGTGGAAGATCACCCAAGAAGCATCAATATTCCTCATTCTGATTTTATAAACTAGGGTATTGCGTCTAGAGTCTTCCATTATACCTGGAGTGTTTGAGAATATGTACTTAGAGCCCCAATTAAATGACTGTAATGGAAACTGTTGCAGACAGCTTCAGGTTCGCTGAGATGAACTTCCAGACCAGGCACAGTTATGGAGGAAGGGATATTATTTATTGAAACTTACAGATCCAGGGGAAGTTCCATAAAGGCAGGAGAATCAGCCTGCTCTTCACAGGACCAGGCAAGAGAGCAAAAGCCAACCTGCCACCACAGCACACAGAGCAAAAACTACTGCCAAAAGGTCACACAGCACACTTCAGGAACTCCTGCTAGGCACATTTGCATATCTTTACAATGGACTCTCAAACCATCACCACACCTTAAGACCGGGCCCCCAGTGACCTTGCCTCTAGCAAGGTGATTGCAGATGCAAACTATAAGTAATAAACCACTGAATATATTGGGGGACATATATTCAAACTACCACATTCCGCCCCTGGCCCCCAATATATTTAGCTCCTGGCCCCCAATAGATTTATAACTATCACACATTGTAAATTGTACTCAGTCCAATTTCAAAGGTTCTCACAGTCTTGATCAACTTAAGATAGTGAGTCCTGTAAAATCAAACAAGTTAAATACTTTCAACATGTAAAGGCACAGTGTAAACATTTTTAACTGGTAAAAGGCATAGCAAGGAGAGACTAAAATAATGCAAGCTCAACCACCATCAGTCATCATCAAACTTCTGCAGTTCAAGTTCAATATAACCAGAGACTGACAGTCTCCAGGTTTTCCAATTACGCCCCTCCAGTTGGGCAGAGTCTCCAGGGAAAACTTTCATCCCATGCCAACACTGCACTCCATGGTAGCCCTTTTGCACAGTCCTGGTATATCCAAAACATCTTCAGGTCTCCATGCAAACCACGGTCCATCTTCCAAAAGGCTCTTCCAGCCTATTCCTCAGGGACTTCATGCCCTGCCTTCATGCTGCATCTCAGCAGCGGCTCCTGGAACCGTGTGCAACTCATGACCACTCCATGCATTTTTCATATTTCCAAAACTAATACCAGGTGTGCAGGACACAGCCATATTCTAAATCCAGGGACAAAATAAACCATAGCCTTGAAAAGCAGGTTCCTTCTCCAGTCAACTCTTTTCCAAACAGTTTGCATTTTTAACAGTCTTTCCTCAGGCATCCTCTCCATTGTTTTAATGTAAATCAAGTCGGGCCACCTTCCTTCCACCTTCCTTAAGATTGCTAATGCGTTGACAATAGCAGCTCCAGTAACCTGAAACCAGTCTTGGTGCCTCTATAATTTTAACTTGCTTGAGGTTTTCCAACTTAAAAATTTAAAATCTCAGTCCGATATCTTCAGCCAAGCATATCAGTCCATTACAAATTTAACCTTGATCAAACTTTCTGGGCCTGGATAGCAGAACGTAGCCATCCCTTATGCCAGTAGCCCAGTTCCAACAAAGTCCTCTGTAGTCTTTCCTTCCCCTTAGAAAGCTCATAAGCCAAGCCTCGAAGTTCAATACAGTCTGCACTTAGCATTCTCAAACTCTCATCAGAATAGTCCATAAAACTTGGCTTACCACTCCAGAAGGCATCTTCAGTTGCAAACACCAAGTCCATGCCCATTCCTCCAAAACAAAGGTTGCAAAAGACGAATATCCACACGGTCAGGTTCATCTCACCCCACATCCTCGGTACCACTTTAATGTTGCAGACAGCTTCAGGTTCGCTGAGATGAACTTCCAGACCAGGCACAGTTATGGAGGAAGGGATATTATTTATTGAAGCTTACAGATCCAGGGGAAGTTCCATAAAGGCAGGAGAAGCAGCCTGCTCTTCACAGGACCAGGCAAGAGAGCAAAAGCCAACCAGCCACCACAGCACACAGAGCAAAAACTACGAAACCATGAGTCAAGTACACTAGAAGGTAGAATGAGGCTTTAGTTTTTATGTGGCTACATGTCTATGTATATACTTGTCCAGTCCATACTACCTTTAGGGAGCCAGATTCTCCTGTGGAACACTTGGAAAACTATGAAATCAAGAAGTGTAACCTTTTCACTTTCTATGAATTTTCAGCTCTGTTTAACCTCATCCCTGTGGGTCTTTGAGTGGTGGCTATTGAAGGAGTTCAAACCAAGCTCTATTTGGCAGTGAACAGTGTGGGACACTTGTACACCTCGGTAAGTCTGTGTGCATGCTTTCACTATCCTGTTTTTCATCTTCTATGAAATAAAATGTGCTGTATGTGTTTTTAGGTCAGATTTTGGTGAGGAGATGAATCTTGGTTTCTATGGAAATAGATTGGTTTGGAAAGGCAAGATGAACTAATTAATCATTTGAAGTGAACATGTCTAATATAAAATCAAAAATTGAAAATTTTTCATACAGTGACTTTGGGCTATACATATCATAAAATGGTCTTCTGGCTTTGTGGTTGTAGGAAACAAAGCTATTTCTTAACTATATGAACAAGTATTTTCTACCTTTATCCCTAAAAGAACTAATGAGATCTCTGTCTCTCTCAAATCAGCTCTAAGACACAAAGACCAGTACTTGAAGTGCTTTTAGGGATTTGTTGCTCATCTGTTCAATTAGCACAGTTGCCATCTGTCTCTACTTATTTTCAATTTTTCAATTTATTTTAATTGTAAAAATTATGCAATACAAGCTGGGCGTGGTGGCGCACGCCTTTAATCCCAGCACTTGGGAGGCAGAGGTGGGAGGATTGCCGAGAGTTCGAGGCCACCCTGAGACTACATAGTGAATTCCAGGTTAGCCTGGACTAGAGTGAAACCCTACCTCGAAAAACCAAAAAAAAAAAAAAAAATTATGCAATACAGTGTCATAATTCAGTCAGTGTACAGTGTGTAATGATCAAATCAGGGAAATAATCATTTCCATCTTTTTAAAGACTTTGTAAATAATTTTTGATTAATATAACCATTTCTCATGTCCTTCGTGCTATTTCAGTACATTTACAGAGTATTCACTCATTGTATCGGGATAATTAATAGTTCTTGTCTTTAACACCATTTTCTGGAGCTTTCAAGCTCCTGTTTCTTCATGATGTATCCACACTACCTGTTTTTCAAGAACAATTTAACCTATTTCTTCATAAAATCTCCCAGGATCGTTTTATCAGGTGGATTTATTAACAATATATGCCACAATTGAGTAAATAACATGGTTCCAAATTAATCATTTTTAAGCATATTGACATTTAATTATAAGCATAGTGGTAAAGTTAAGATTTTATTTATTTATTTTTTTGAGGTAGGGTCTTGCTATAGCCCAGGCTGACTTGAAATTCACTATTTAGTCTCAAATTGGCCTCAAACTCACAGCAATCCTCCTACCTCTTTGTGAGTAAAGGTGTACACCATCATGTTCAATGATTTTATTTTATTTTTTAATGTTGACTGATTAATTGCAAATGTATAACATTGTAAGTCCTGGCTGTCTAGATAGCACCGCTCAGTAGAGCTTTCCACAATCATGGTGCCCTTCTTTAGTTTAGTTTAGTTTTTTTTTTTTTTCATAGTCTGGATTAGGGTTCCAAAATGAGTTGAAAACAAGGACCCTTTGTACAAGGCCCAAGTGAATATTGATTCACTTGAATTTCTGACCCTGGTCAAAGCTTCTTGTGACCCTTCTTTCAATTAAATTGCATCTTTTCCTGGTTCTTAGAAATTAACCAATTGCACATTCTGAGTTGGGAAACACCTCCTTCCTCAGAATCACTACACATTCATCATTCATCAGTCACTGTCAGTGGATTTTGCCTAAAGCATAGACTGTATGACAAGTTATATATACCAAGTGGTGGGACTGTAGTAATGAACAAGGGCAGTTAAATTGTCAAGGTGTACCATACAGCCAAAGCCGGAGTTTTCACCCTTATTAATCTGAGTTGTCCTTTTCTTTTGGAAAAGCTGCATTTGCAAAGGCAGGGGATTTCAGAACTCTTGGCATCATTCTGTAAATCTCCACCCCAGCCTTGCAGACAGGCATCCATACTTCTGACAAAGCACTTCAGGACTGGGGAGAAGGGACAGAGGAGGCATCAGTGGCATCTCTGTGAAGGGAAGACATGGGAAGGCTCAGGTGGTTCTGCTCTACTGGGCTCACAAGCCCGAGAGTTTCTTTGTTGCTGAGACTGAAATTGTTGGGAGGTCAGGCAGGTGGAGAGGACCAGCGCATTGGGAATAAGTTGCACATTTGATTTTGCATATACCTCAGTTCTGAAAGGATTAGAAAAGAAGGTCGAGCGAGGGACCCATTAAAGAACGCCTTCCAGCATAGTGGCAGCTCAGGGTAGAACAGCATCCAAGGTGGCCTCAGAAATCAGGTGAAATGGTGCAACACTTTTGTCCTAAGGTAGGGAGGTAGGTGGGCAGTTCTGTTTTCTGCATTTACTAGAAAGAACTTATGAATACCAAGCCAGCTGAAAGCCGGGTTCATTCCTGACTTGAAGAGAAGGCGCATTCCTGAGGATCGGGTAAAAGAAATCAAAACATTGGAGAT
Organism: Orientallactaga sibirica; assembly: GCA_036365145.1. Lineage (NCBI taxonomy): Eukaryota > Metazoa > Chordata > Mammalia > Rodentia > Dipodidae > Orientallactaga > Orientallactaga sibirica. The sequence continues at coordinate 22,599 of JAEOAD010000519.1, forward strand.
GGGCTCGAGCTAAAAGAGACTGGGCTATGTATTTCCCAAATACTGCTTATAACAAACTCAAGCTCACTGAGTGGATTCCTAAACCCAACCCGCTAGAAATGAGGGGTCCTAGAGAGCAAAGGGGGTTTGGATTGTACAAATTGGCATGATATGAAACATCAGCAGGGCATGGCCCCATACACACCTCTAACTCCACTCTTGTGCCAAGCACAGCCCAGAAATTGCCAGAGCTCCCCAGCCAGCCACTGTGATGTACAGCAGCTCCAGTGTCAGTGAGAGACTTCATTTCAAGGAAGTGTAAAGCAGAGTACAGTCTCCTCTGGCCTCTGCATGTATATGCACACATGTACATGCATTATACATATACATGCCACCCCTGTCCCTGCACACGAATGCCAAAAGAAAGGAGGAGGAAGAAAAGTGAGTCTGGGACCATAGCTTGGGTGGTATGGGCAAAGCCTGTGTTTCAAGCCACAGCACTGAAATAAAAAGAAAAAAAGAAAAAGGAAAGAAAATAGGTAAGGTGGAGCAATGCCTTAGCAGTTAAGACATTTGCCTGCAAAGCCTAAGGATATAGGTTCAATTTCTTCATGTCCTTCATAAGCCAGATTCACAAGGGGGTGAATGTATCTGGAGTTCGTTTGCAGTGGCTGGAGGCCCTGGCATGCCCATTCTCTCAATATCTCTCTGCCTCTTTCTCTATCCCTTTTTCAAGTAAATATATAAATTAATTAAAAATTTTAAAACAGATACCATGTGTGTATGTATCAAGGCAGGTATGGGAACATAGGCCTGTAATCCCAGCACTCAGTGAGCTGAGGCAGGAGGGTTAGCTTGGGTGGCTATACACTTAGGATTAGGAGATAGCTTAGTGGTTAAGGTGCTTGCCTGCAAAGCCTAAGTACCCAGGTTCAATTCCCCAGGACCTATGTAAGCCATATGCACAAGGTGGTGCATATATCTGGAGATCGTTTGCATTGGCTAGAGGCCATGGTGGACCCATTCTCTCTCTCCCCCCCCCCTCTCTTCCTCTTCCTCTTACTCTCTCTAAAAATAAATAAATAGACATAAAAGTATTTAAAAAATACTTTATCATATTGATTCCATCTGTCACTCACATTGAGTAACCATTTAGCCAGACATTTCTATTAGCTGTGTTTCCAAGTTCTCTATTTTCCATTTTACTTAATAAACCCTAACATTGCACTTATGCTGTGCAGATACATTCTAATCACCTTAAAAATACTAATTCAGGGGTCTGGGGAAATTGCTCAGCAGTTAAAAGCATCTGCTAGCAAAGCCTGCCTCCCAGGTTCAATTCCCCAGCCATCCACGTCAAGCTGGAAGGGCATTCATTTGCAGTAAGCAGGTAAGGACCCTGGCCCTCCCCTCCCCTTCCCCCAATACACACAATTGCAAATAAATTTTTTAATATGAATTTGTCTAATTTTTGTGATAGTCTGTAGGGGAGACACTCTTTTAAGTCCCCACTCTGTGGATACTTTAACTGAACACCAGAGAGAGTATGTAATTTGCCAGGCCTCAGGACACTGGACTAAACTCTGAAGCCACACACCGCTCAGTGTTGCCACTGATCTGCTTTCCTGAGAACTCATCCAACCTATGTTCAACCTGGGAAGAGCATCTCCTCCTGATTCACCAGAGCCACATCCTCTTAATTCAAAGAGCATCCCCTCACAAGAGTTTGCTGCAGTCCCCTGAGGGAAAGGAACGCTTCTTGCTGCCATGGTCTCTGCCCTCCCCCTTCTCTCATGACACGTGCTGCACAGCACACGTGCATGAAAGCTCTGAGGTGAGATGCCACCCACAGGACACTGAGCCAGTCCTTACCAAGACCAGTCCAGCCAAGACAAACCAGGTGGAGAGAGAGAGCCACCACCGACAAGGGTCCTGCCTGCACAATGCAGCACAGAGGCCCGCTGCTCTCTCTCACCTGAGATCAGAGGACCTTCCCTTCACGGGAAGACCCAAAACCTCTCAGAGTACTGAGAACATATGAATACTGAGCGCTCAGCACTAAATGAGGCGTCTCTACCACACCCTCCAAGGCTCAAGGGATATTGCCTAAGAGGAGCTGAAAAAGATGTAAGAGACAGTTGCTTTGGAATGCTCCTTCCAGACATCAAAGCCTTGTATTCATCACCTCACAGCCTTTCTCCTTACTTGCACAAGAGCTGTAGAAGGCTGGGTGCTTCACCATCCCATCATTCATACCTGCTGGAGGAGGGCAACAGAAAAAGATTTTTAGGACCTCAAAATAGAAGAGGGGCTAATTGGAAGGAAGGTTTCCATAGAAGGGGCCTGGGAGGCAAGAGTAGATAATGGGAGGGGTTATCATCACAATATGCTGTGTCTATGTATGGAAATTGTCAACAAATGTTGTTTAAAAAATTGTTGAGTTAAGGATACCCTATTCAAAATGTTTGAAATTGTTTGGTTTTTTTCCCCCAGTTTGGAATAATGAGACACCTTGAGGAAAAAGTTCAAGTCAAGGTAGGAAATGCATTAGTTTCATATTCACCACATATTCCTAGCTTCAAAGTGATTTTATGTAATATTGTTAATAATTTTATGGATGTACACGGAACTATTAGACTTGCAGCATTGTGTCAGGACTCAAGAAGCTGCACCGTTTAGAGGATTTTGCATTACAAATGAGGGATATTCAAGCTATGATTTATTGCATATTTCTGTATTTGTTGCCTGTCTTCACACCTTGTCTGAGCATTTGAGTAATGGTTCCTTGAGGACAAAGACAGCCTTCTTCATCACTTTATTTCTAGGTCCTAAAGCCCAGCTCTTTCATACAGATCTGCTGAGTGAATAGACACACAGTCTCTGATGGATATATATATCCATCCATCCATACATACATATCTAAGACTCACTCAACCACCAGAAAGCATAGATCACAACTCACAGGTCTCCCCAACACCTCTGAGTGATTCCAGCATCTTTGCCATGGTTTGATTCAAGGGTACCCCATAAACTCGTGTTCTGAATGCTTGATCCCCAGCTGATGGCCACTGGAAATTGGAACCTCATTGGAGGTATGGGGTTGGGGCGGACTTATGGGTGTTATAGCCAGCTTCCCCTTGCCAATGTTTGGCACAGTCTCCCGATGCTGTTGTCCACCTGATGTTGGCCAGGAGGTGATGTCCAGCCTCTGCTCATGCCATGTTTCCCCTGCCATCGTGGAGCTTCCCCTTGAGTCTGTAAACCAAAATAAACCCTTTCCTCCCACAAACTGCTTTAGATCCACCAACAAGAAGGTAATGGCAACAATCATCTTTTACACACACTCCTGCACACACTTACATGCTTTTGTACATTCTTACACACTCTTGTGTACATGCACAATCTTGCACACCCTCACACACTCTTGTAAAATTTTCACACACATTTATACACTCCCACACACATTTGCCTGCTCGTACACACTTGCACTCAAACACACTAAAACTCAAACAAAACACACACTTGCACACTAACACCCCTGAACACTTAAGCACATATTGCAATAAACATATACTTTTGTACAGATTTACACATGTATCCATTCTTTCACACATCTTCACACTCACAATCCTGGACACTTATACACCTGAATATGCATGCACACTCTTGAACACATTTGCATGCTCTTGCAATGCTTACAAACTTGCACTTCAAAACAGTGAGGTGAACTTGCACATTGTTGCATGCATGTACATGCTCTTGTGCATTGCATCCCTTGCACACTTTTGCACAGGTTTACACACTAACACTTAAACACCCATGAAAACAAACTCACACTGTGGTAGTTGGACTAGACGGCCCCAATATATTCAGTGTTTTATTAGTTCATACTTTGCTTCCTGGCTGCAGGCAAGGTCACTCGACAGATCTTAAGGTGTGGTGGTGGGTTTGAGATTCCATTGTAAAGATATGCAAAGTATCCCTAGTTAGAGTTCTGGAGCTATGCTGTGCTCTGTGGCTTTTGGCTTGGGAATTTTATCTCTGTGTGTTTGGTCCTGTGAAACAGGCCAGCTTCTGCCATTACAGAACTTCCCCTGGATCTGTAAGCTTCAATAAGTCTCTTCCTCCATGACTGTGCCTGGTCTGGAAGTTCATCTCAGCAAACCTGTCTGCTACACATACTCTTATTCACACCTACACACTCTTACACACTTTTTCACATTAACACTCCTGAACATACACAGTAAAGTGAACTTACATATTCTTGTGCACATTTGCATACTTTTGTGTATCTCTACACTCTTGCACATTTTTGCATTCTTGCACACACTTTTGCACACATGCTCATGTTCTTAAACACTTGCATAAGTCACACATCTATACACACTAACAATCCTGAACCCTTTACATACATGACAATGAACTTACATACTTTTGTACACATTTACACACTGTTGCGATGCTCGCACAATCTTGCGCACATCTTTATACTCCTGCACACTATACACACAGCACAGTAAGATCCCAAAATAATAAACAATAATAAACCTGTAATTAATTTATGTAGAATGTTGTGCATTCATCCATTCCCTCTAAGAACTAGAATCAGTCTAGACGTTTCCCTTCTTGAGAAAACGTGAGTACTTCCTGAACTGGGATGGCCACATGTGTCTAATGACAAGGTTGGAGCAGTCAGGAGTAGGTTACGATAGGGGGGAGGGAGTGGCTCTACGCCCCACGCCTCGCCATCCTCCAGCCCTACAGAAGGTAGTGGTTTTCATGAGGCGAACCTCTGAATCTGTGTCTAAGAGATCAAGTTCCAATTAGAGCTAAGCAGTGCAGCCAACGTGTTTCCAGAAGGATTTGAATTTTCAAGCTGTGCTAAGTGTCTTTTTGCTTCTGTACATGAAAATTGCTATATTTTCAGTTTTTGTTCGAAAGAAAATAGTTTCAGTTATTATCGATTCCATACAAATTCCACTCATGATTTTTATGTTAAAAATTCCAAAAGTCTCTTCAGTAGATAATTTATATTCCTCTAAGATAATTTTTTTTGAAAACTAGAATAAAAAGAGCCCTCAAACTTCCCAGAGGCAGATATATACATACATCTCCTGCATTTGAGATTTTAAAGCTAAAAGCTCTTGCCAGAGGCCCATCCATCTTACATGACCAAGAGACAGGCTCCGGTCACTCTCTATGGGCAACTGGATGCACTTCAGAAGGGATGAGATGAGAGCTCTTTTTCTGGATTTGCTTCTCACCAATGTCTAAAGCAAAAAGTACTTTAGGGTTCCTTATTTGAAATAAAAAAAAAAATCTAACTCTCCTAATACTTTTCCTCTTATATTAGTTTTTTTTTTTTTTTTTTTGGCTTTTCGAGGCAGGGTCTCACTGTAGCCCAGGCAGACCTGGAATTCACTATGTTGTCTCAGGGTGTCCTCTAACCTACCTCTGCCTCCCAAGTTCTGGGAATAAAGGCATGAGCCACTATACCCATCTTACACTAAATTTTTATACATTCATTCATCAGATATTGACTGGACATCTCCTTGCACTCACACGCAGGGAAGGCAGCAGTGAACGAGGTAGATTCTCATCCTGGGGGTGGAGGGACAGGCTGCAGGGTTTGTGTTCACCCTCTTTTGCTCTAAAGACGCCCTGTGCTATGCAGTGAGGACTTGGGGTGTATGAAGACTACAGAGGCTGAGAGAAAATCCTCTTGGTGCAGACATTAGGGGTGAAAAGTCAAGGGTCACTGAATTACTCAGCCAAGAGCTGTAAACATAACCAAACAAAGCAGACAGAGTGCTGCTTGAACTTGCCCACTGTCTTTTATCCTCAGCAGACTAGAAGGATGAATTCATAAATACAACAAGGTCTTTGCACAGCAAGAACTGCAAGCCCATTTGCTGGGTTTAACAAAGATGATGGAAATGTAGCAGCCAAGGAGGGGGGGTCATTGATCCCTGAGCCTTGTGGAGACTGGGCATGGCAAGTTATATTTACAATGCAAACACAACTCTTAAAGTCTCTAACTTTAAATTCTGCCCTTCTCTTCCAGGGCTCAGGGAAGGGGTAACATTCCAATATATATACTATATTATGATATATTTGATTTCTTTTTCCTGAATAAAACATTTGAAGAATGTCAGCTAGATAATAAAAAAGTCAACTAACTCACTGGCAGGTTAGTAACTTTATGTATCTTTATATCCCAGAAAATACCTAAGTAGATTACAACCCTTCTACATGTCTCAAAATACATTTTGGACTGACAACTTGTGCGCAATAGCAATGGAATTTCAAAGGGTTAGAATAGTGCATCTGTCTAATCCAAATATCATAAAAAGCCAATACCACCAAAAATATTGTCTCTCCACACAATAGTAAAAGACAGCCTCTTCAATCTATTCTTTTAAATTTTTTTTATGTATGTATGTATGTATGTATGTATGTATGTATGTATGTATGTATTTAAGGCAGAGAGAGGGAGGGGGAGAAAGACAGAGAGAGAGGATTGTATTTTTAGCATTATGAATCTGACCAAGAACAGGCCTCACAATTAAAAAAATTAATTTATTTTATTTGTGCACGCCACCATGTGCCTCTGGCTTACATGGGACCTAGGGAATCGAACTGGGGTCCTTAAGGCTTTGCAAGCTTAACCAGTAAGCCTTCTCTCCAGTCCTCTTTGATCTCTCTTTAAAAATGATGTTGCCTGGGCTGGAGAGATAGCTTAGTGGTTAAGGCGCTTGCCTACAAAGCCAAAGGACCTCGGTTCAATTCCCCAGGTCTCACGTAAGCCAGATGCACAACCATGCACCTGGAGTTTGTTTCCAGTGGCTGGAGGCCCTGGTACACCCACATTCTCTCTCTCTCTCTCTCTCTCTCTCTCTCTCTGTTTCTTTCCCTCTCTCAAATAAATAAGTAAAAATAAAAATATTCATTAAAAACTTAAAAAAATAAAAAATGATGTTTCTTGGGCTGGAGAGCTGGCATAGCAGTCAAGGCATTTGCCTGTGAAGCCAAAGGACCCAGGTTCAATTCCCTAGGACCCTCGTAAGCCAGATATACAAGGGCGCATGCATCTGGAGTTCCTTTTCAGTGTCTTGAGGCCCAGACACGCCCATTCTCTCTCTGTATGTCTTTCTTCTCTCTCTCTCTCTCTCTCTCTCTCTCTCTCTCTCTGCTTGCAAATAAATACATAAATAAGATAAATTAATTTTTTAAAATTGTGTTGCCTGTTCTTGGTCAGATTCATAATGCTAAAAATACAATGCTTGAACTGGTAAGAAAATGACCTATTAGCATCCAAGTGTTTGGAAATTCAAAATGAGAAGTCCTCCACAGCACACTCCAAGGTCAACAAATCTTTATTTTTAAAAAAATGAAAAACTGCTAATCAGCCTTTGGTGTAGCCCTGCTTGATGCAAATTATACTACTTGTCAAGACTTTTGTTTAGTTACAAATAAAAGACTCAGTGGATAAAGGTTTGGCCTTTTTGTTACAGGTTTTCTGCCAAAGTGTGACCTAAAATGAATGAATTTGGGATTGAGTGGGGCCTCCCTGACTCTGTAAGTTAATCCTGGCAGTAATTAGCTAAGAAGGGGGTGTTATAATGAAAGCCCAGGGCCTGATGTTTATATGATTTTCCACAGCTGTAGGGGATGGCACGGTCTTCTTCTGTCTTTCCCATTTACTACCTTGGTAAAGCTTTCACTCTAGCCCAGGCCGACCTGGAAATCACTCTGTAGTCCCAGGCTGGCCTCAAACTCACCGTGATCCTCCTACCTCTGCCTCTAGAGTTCTGGGATTAAAGGCGTGTATGACCTCACCCAGCTATTTTTGTAATTTTCAGTTTCCTAAGCTTGTACTTCTTTTGTCACCTCTGTTTCTTAGTATTGAATTTCATCATAGTACTAAGATGGGATGGTGTCTTCTTAATTTCACTTTGATATTGATCATTGCTGAATTATAGCAATACAGTTGTTTTCTGTATATTAATATGGTTTCTTGAGACCTTACTAAATTACTATACTATTATTTAGTGGGATCCTTGGGGTTTTCTCTATATAGAATGATGATGATGATGATTATTTTGGTTTTTCGAGGTAGGGTCTCACTCTAGCCCAGGCTGACCTGGCATTTACTATGTACTCTCAGGTGGCCTCTAACTCATGGTGATCCTCCTACCTCTGCCTCCCAAGTGCTGGGATTAGAGGCGTGCGCTTCCACACCCAGCTAAGATTATATTATTGATAAACAGAAATTGTTTTGCTTCTTCCTCTCCATTTTCCATCGGCATGCTTTTAATGCCTTTGTCTTGCCAATTATCCTGTGTAACAATTCCAGTCCAATATGGAGTTAGAGAGGTAAGCATGCTTGCCTTCATCTTAAAGAACAAGAATGCCCGTTTTACCATTAAAATATGATTGCAGTGGGCGGTGCAAGCGATCCAGCTACAATCCCAGTACTCTGGAGACCAAAGCAGAAGGATTTCAAGTTCAAGGACAGCCTACTGAGACCCTGTCTCTATCCACTTATCTGCCCCACACAAAAGTAATAGTTGTGCCATCTCCAGTTATTTTTTTTTATAAAGATGATAGAGCTCTGGTCTAAATGTAGTCAGCTTCTGAGTGTCTTTATCATAAAAGGGTGTTGAATTTTGTCATTTTTTTTTATGCCTTAAGATTATCATGTGGCTTTTCATCTTTATTTTGCTAACATGGTGTAACACTTTACTTTCACATGTCAAAACATTATTTTGGCCCCTTTCTATTGCCTTCCCCTGCATTGAGCATTTCTTTTTCTTGTTGTTTGTTTGTTTGTTTGTTTGCTTGCTTTTCGAGGTAGAGTCTCACTCTAGCTCAGGCTGATCTGGAATTCACTCTGTAGTCTCAGGGTGGCCTCAAACTCATGGCTATCCTCCTACCTCTGCCTCCCGAGTGCTGCGCCACCACTGCTGGCTGAGCATTTCTTAATATTGGTCATCTTGGGTTCCTGGAATAAACCCTGGTGGTAAAAGTGATTTTTTTTTCCAGTTTTGGTTTTAGTATTTGAGTCTTACTGTTTTTTTCCCCTTGATCAATCTATTTCACAGTGTGTTTACTTGATTTTTTTCTTAAAAAATTGGGGGTTTCATTAATTCTTTATTGTTTCTCTATTCTCTATTTTATTTCTGCTGTTAATCTAAGTACCAGAGGTTTTTCCAAAATAATAAATTTATTAATAAATGAACACTATAATAGAAATATATGTAAGCATATTCAAGGGACCAAAGCCAAGAAAAGATAAAATTTAAAACTAAAAATGGAAAAAAAAGAGTTGGAAAATGGAATATGAGGACCAATAATAACAGGTGTGTCAGTCCAAAGTGGATAGGCAGATGCTGAACCATGTCCCCACACAAGTATTTTTTGAATAAGGGCCTAGTGACCTTTGTTCAAGGTTGTTCATCTTGATGCCTTCTGTGCTAGTCCCAGCTATTAGGTATATTGTCAAGAAATCTCTTCATAACCTCTTGCCTACTTTGTTTTTCTCTTAGGTTTTGACACAAGTGACTCCATTTTGATCCTGAAAACGTTCACACTACTCTAATCTTCATTTATCTTCACAAGCGCTTTAGTTCTTTGTGTAGACTGAAGTTAACTTTCCAGTGTCCTTTCTATTGAATTAAAGAACTTCCATTCATTTATGTCCTTTCATAAGGCAGATCTGGTAGAATCAAATTATCTTTTCGTGGTTCAGTCTTAGAGTGCTTAAACGTCTTCATCTTTGAAGGAATTTTTTTGCAGTGTTTTAACTTACCCTCTTCTTGCATAGCATTTCTGTTTTGCTTTTAGCGCTCTGGGTGCATTGTACTTCGTTCCTAGCCTCACAGATTCTGCTGAGAAGTTAGCTGTCAGTTGTATTGAGCCCCCTTTGCACACAAAGACTTGGTTCTCTCTCCGCTTGCTGTGTTCTGTCTTCCCCGTTGGCTTTGAGCAGTGAGATTAGGTGGTGTCTACATGTGTATCTCTTTGCCTTTTCTTTTTAATGTAGAGTTCCCCCCATCCTGCTCCTTTTTCTTCTTCTTTATTACACACATTGATGACTTTCAAATCACCTGGGAATTTTAAATACCATTTCCTCCAGCATTCTTTTGGTTCCTGTTGCTTTCTCCTCCCCTTCTGAGACCCATTATGCATCTGCCAGTCCCCTTCACAGTGTGGGTCTTAATGTGTCTGAGGCTTGATGTTGTTGTTCTGTAAGGTGAGGAAAATCTCAATTGACCTATCTCCAAATAAGAGGAGACTGAGAATTAGGTGAGTTAAGACACTTCAAATCTCACGGCCTTACCAAGAGTTAGTCTTTTTTTTTGTTTGTTTGTTTGTTTTTGTTTTTTTTTTTTGTTTGTTTTTTGTGAGGTAGGGTCTCACTCTGGCTCAGGCTGACCTGGAAGTCACTATGTCTTCTCAGGGTGGCCTTGAACTCTCGGCGATCCTCCTGCCTCTGCCTCTTGAGTGCTGGGATTAAAGGCGTGCGCCACGACGTCTGGCAGGCCTTTTTTTTTTTTCATGAATGAATGTTCTTCAAATTATTACAAGTCTGGAAGAGTTTCCAGATTTTTGAAAATGGTGATTTTGAAAACTGTGCATGCTTATTGCTTTTATAAAGGCATGATTGTCTTAGCTTCATTATTTTTCTGGAAAGGATATCATGGATCCTATTATATTAAAAATATCTGAGCAAGTATGGTGGTGCCCACCTTTGATCCCAGCACTCAGGAGGCAGAGGTAGGAGGATTGCTATGAGTTCAAGGCCAGCCTGAGACTACATAGTAAATTCCAGGTCAGCCTGGGCTAGAGTGAGACCCTACCTCAAAAAACAAAAACAATTAATAATAATAATAATCATAATAATAAGTCTCCTTCCCCTCTATTACATCACTAAGTTCTCTCCTGCTATCTTTGGTTTAGAAGGTGCCATAACCTGTCACCCCTTTATGATCCCTGATATACTGTTTTATTAATTAATATTTGTCTTATCACTTAAGAGTAGAAAAAATAGGCCAAAGGATCCCATCCTTTTTAATCTTTCCAATTTCTGAATAAGGACAAAATAAACATAGCAATTAAAGAAAACAGGAAAATCTAGATTCAGACACTCTGTTGTAGTCTTAGAATTAATTTCTTTAATGAATCTGTATCCAAAACATGAATTTATGCCGGGCGTGGTGGCGCACGCCTTTAATCCCAGCACTCGGGAGGCAGAGGTAGGAGGATCGCCGAGAGTTCGAGACCACCCTGAGACTACATAGTTAATTCCAGGTCAGCTTGGACCAGAGTGAGACCCTACCTTGCAAAAAAAAAAAAAAAAAAAAAAAAAAAAAACAAAACAAAACATGAATTTATTTTCATCACTGATTTTCTCTCATCAGCCTTAAAGTACAATGAATCAAATTTTCTTCAATTATATTTAATATACATAACATTATGTTATGCATAAGTACACTCATTATTAAATAACAAGCAGGGTTGAGCTGGAACACAAATAAACGTATAATAAAAATAGAGTGGGAAATCACAGAGTGATAGACTCCAGAGATAGAAGAACTTGTTACTTTACATTTTTCATCAGTTAAAATATGTTATAACATTAAGCCCAACAAGTTGATGTGAACACACACACACACACACACACACACACACACACACAACCACACCCATGATAGGACTATTTAATTTACTGCATGCTTGTATAACCTTATTGTGTAAGGCTGTATTCATCTCCTTAGCCTTGTAAGATATAAAACACAATGTTCCTCTGTGTGTCAGCACCACCAAGAGCTGGGAAGAGCACCTGCCTGGACAGACTCTTCACTAACACTAATATGCAGATGATATGAACAAATGAAGGCAGGCTGGGTTCATCCCACATCACCTTTCCAGGTAGAACAAAGAGCTCGCTTTATGTTCTGCAGCAGAGTGAAGATGATGTGATTCTCATTGGGGAATATGAATGAAGCAAAATTATGCTCTTTTCTATGAAATGTTACCTGCATGAATACATGAATATAGTTGTCTAGGGGAAACAGTCCTGTAGTCAAGTCAGACTATGACTTAAAAACAAATATATCTTAGCTAAACAGCATAATCATTGCTAATGGTTGCTTGCAATACTCATTCAAACAACTTTTAAACACCCACGGAGGGGATGGGTTGTGACCTGGTGATTCAGGGCCAGGGCTTGGTCGTTAGCACTGCAAAAGCCTAAGAGTCCATACAGTGTTATAAGCTTAACTTTTGATTTGTGGCTAAATAGATAGCTAGCTTGTCATATCAGATCTTTTCCTTATTTGTCATTCTTTCTACCTATAGCTAACTTTTTCCTCTTTCCAGTTTTATATCATGAGTTTACATTGAAAACTATTAAGTATGTAATACTTTGCTAGATGCTACACAGAGAAAAATATGAAATAGTTTCTTTCAGCAAGAAACACTGATGCTGTAGGGATTGAAAGAGTATTCAGTCTTAACACACAAGTATCTTAAGATAGTGGTCTAGGGCATCTGTTAAAAAAAAAAGAAAGAAAAGAAAACCTGCCCCCCAAAGCTGGCATCTTCTTTATCTTTTTAAAAAATGTTCTAGCCAGGCAAAGTGGCTCTCGCCTTTAATCCCAGCACTAGGGATGCAGAGGCAGGAGGGTTGTTGTGAGTTCGAGGCCACCCTGGGACTACATAGTTAATTCTAGGTCAGCCTGGGACAGAGTGAGACTCTACCTCAAAAAAAAAGTTCCTTGATTTATTTGTGTATGGGTATATGTGAAGATTTCTTGTTTCTGCAAACGAACATGAGGCTTTCCATGGGTGGCTGGTGAATTGTACCTGGGCCAACAGGCTTGGAAAGCAAGCACCTTTAATTGCTGAGCCATCTCTCCAACTCCTTCTTCCAATCTTTTAAAAAAATATTTTTATTTATTTGAGAGAGAGAGATACAGAAATAGGTAGGTAGACAGCCAGGCGTGGTGGCGTACACCTTTAATGCCAGCACTCGGGAGGCAAAGGTAGGAGGATCGCCATGAGTTCGAGGCCAGCCTGAGACTACATAGTGAATTCCAGGTCAGCCTGGGCTAGAGTGAGAGCCTACCTTGAAGAAACAGAAACAAACAAAAAATCGGCAGGTAGAGAGAGAGAGAATGGGCCCCGTAAGGCCTCCAGCTACTACAAATGAACTCCAGATGTGTGCGCCCCTTGTGCATCTCACTTATGTGGGTCCTGGGAGTGGAACCAGAACACTTTGGCTTGCAGGCAAACACCTTAACTGCTAAAGCTTTCTCCAGACCTCTTTCTTCCAGTCTTGAAGTTGATTTTACCTGCTTCTAAGCAGTATTCATGACTACTAGGCAAAGTACAACTTCAGAGAGCCAAGGTATTCGAAATGTGGAAAAGTAACTGAATACCGTTTCCACAGACTCTGTGCTCCAAATGCAGTGCAAGAGGATTGGGAACAGGCCGCCTAGCCTCAATGTAGGGACAGGGTTGGCTCATGCATTTAGTGCTCCTATGTTTTTGAATGGATTGCATAAAGGATTGGCTCCTGTCTTACCCATCTTGGAGCCTTGAGGACACCAACACTGTCTTCCTACCTGTAGACCAGAGTTAGTGGATTGGGTTAATAGACACCATAAATTCCACCCTATTAATCCACGGAGCAAATAAGATGAAATAAAAAATTATTTCAGGGCTAGAGAAAGTACCCAGTGGTTAAGGCACTTGCCTACCAAGCCTAAAGACCTATTTGACTCTGCAGAATCCATGTAAATCCAGTTACACAAAGTGGTGCATGCATCTGGGATTTGTATGCAGCTGCTAGAGGCCCTGGCACACCCATTCTCTCTCTACCTGCTGGGCATGGTGGCACACACCTTTAATCCCAATACTCACTAGGGAGGCAGAGGCCAGCCTAAGACTACATAGTGAATTCCAAGTCAGCCTGGGCTAGAGTGAGACCCTACCTTGAAAAGCCAAAATAATTGGTGGTGGTAATAATAATAATAATAATAATAATAATAATAATAATAAAATTCTTTCAGCACAGAGCAAGTAATTTAAAAAACCTAAGCTCTAACCTTCCCTCTGGGGATTAAGAGTTATTCTATGTGTCCAGTGCCCCAACAGTTTTGGAACTGTCCATGGAACCAGCTTCTATCTCAGAAAGCTTGGAGCTCTGCTGGATCTGATGAAGTCTAACCACAGGGGATGAATGGTAGGGAGGGGACAACTTTCTCCTCAGTCTTCTTCATGCACATGTACAGAGCATATGTACACACACACACACACACACACACACACACACGGGAATATACCTCACACATCATATCAAACATATTACTATCCACATGCACATGCCAAAGAATCCACTTTTCAAAGGACTATCAAAGTGCTGAAGAGATTGCTTAGTGGTTAAAGGTGCTGCTTGCAAAGGCTGATAGCCTGGGTTCAATTCCTCAATCCCCACGTGAAGTCAGATGCACAAAGTGGTGCATGTATATGGAGGTCATTTCTAGTGATACCCATTCTCCCTCACCACGCCTCTCCAATAAATATATTTTAAGAACACAATAGGGCTGGAGAGATGGTTTCTCAGTTAAGGCACTTGCCTGCAAAGCCAAAAGGATCCCAGTTCAATTCTCCAGGACCCACATAAGCTAGATGCACAAGAGGGGCGCCTGTGTCTGGAGTTCGTTTGCAGTGGCTGATGCCCTGGTGCACCTATTCTCTCTCTCTCTCTGCTCTCTCTTTGTTATATATATATATATATATATATATATATATATATATCATATATATATATATAACTTAAATAAGGGCTGGAGAAATTGCTTATCAGTTAAGGTGCTTGCCTACAAAGCCTAAGGACACAGGTTTGAGTCCCCAGTACCCACATAAGCCAGATGCACATGGTGGCTCATGTGTCTGGAGTTTATTTGCAATGGTTGGAGGCCCTGATATGCCCATTCTCTCTCTCCCTTTCTCATAAATAAATATAAAAGAAAAATAGTTAGTTAGCCAGGCATGGTGGTGCATGCCTTTAATCTCAGCACCCAGGAGGCAGAGGTAGGAGGATGGCCATGAGTTTGAGGCACCCTGAGACTACATAGTTAATTCCAGATCAGCCTTCGCTAGAGTGAGACCCTACCGAAAAAAAAAAAAAAGAAGCAAAAATACATGAATAGAATCTTTAAAAGGACTCTAAAATATGTTAAAACATAAACAATATAAGTAGATCTAAATTGTGACACCAATAACATAAAGGGAAGAGGGAGAGGAGTTAAAATGTAGAACTTTTTGTATACAACTGAACTTGCCACTTGTTATCAGCTTAAAATGGACTAGTTTATTTTACATAAGCCCCAAAGTAACCCCATGTATACTACAGAAGTTACACAAAAAGAAAATGAAATGAGTCAAAGCACTTCAATACCAAATAGCAACAAAACACAAAGACAGAATGACAATGAAAAGTGGTGACACAAGATTTTGGGGTTTGGGAGTGTAGCAGACAGCTGTAGGTTCTCTGAGATAAACTTCCAGACAAGGCACAGTTATGGAGGAAGTGATATTATTTATTGAAGCTTACAGATCCAGGGGAAGTTCCATAATGGCAGAAGAAGCTGGCTTGCCGTCCCAGGACCAAACACAGAGAGCAAAGCCAAAAGCCAAAAGCACAGCATACCTCAGGAACTAGGCCCACTTTGCATATCCTTACAATGGAATCTCAAACCCACCCCCACACCTTAAGATCCACCCAGTGACCTTGCCTCCAGCCAGGTGGATGCAGATGCACACAACAAACTTATAAAACACTGAATGTATTGGGGGCCATGGATTCAAACTACCACATGGTGGTATTCCCCCAAATTTATGAACCCAAATGTTGGGCCCTGTCCTATCTCTAACAAAGAATTAATAAAGATGGACTCAAGAAGGATCATTTATGAATCATTAAGTTGATTTAGGGAGAAATCACAAATAGTGGGGTTTACTTAAGGGAAACTGGGATCCAGGAAGAAGTCCAGAGCAGAGGCACCAGCACATTGGGAAGTGGGAAACACAGACTCACGTGGAAGACACAGCAGAGTCCATCAGATTCATTCGAGACATGGCTGGGGCAGAACCATAAACACGTGGAAGATAGAACGTATATGCTTATGTAGGGAGATTTAGAAGGAACAACCACAGCATCCGCTTTGAGTTTCCCCAGGGAAGAACATTAAGAGGGCAAATAAGTGGTAGTGGCTTAGGGAAGAATAGCAGAGAGAAAAAAATATCAAAGCAAGACCAAGCGATTGAGAGGAGGAGTAGAGAAGAGGGTCACACCAATGGTTAGCCCAAGTCAAGAGAAATTACACAGGTAGGAGGCCTAGAGTTCGAGGGAGCGCTCACCATGGTGGATCTGGAGTGTAAGGGAAATACACAAGTGGTAGATTCAGGGACCAGAGGGAAATCATACATGTAATTACAGTGAGAAGTGACCCCAAATGATAAACCAAAGGCAAGCAGAAAACCATCCAGATGAAGAAACAGTGCTCTGCTCCCTTCCCCCCAGAGAAGAGGGGAGCCACGCATAAGTACCCAGGCAGAGACAGTAAAAGGAGAGAGAAGAAAAGGGTGAGCTGGAATAGCCTTTAGAGTTGACTGAAACATATTCGTTCTTCAGATTCAGGAATGCAAGGGGGAAACCCGATTGCAGAAAAACAAAATTAGACCCACATCTCTTATCCTGCACCAAAATCAACTCAAACTGGTCGAAACTCCCAGTTTCTCCGGCTGTGTAGAAACCAGTGAAGCCTGGAGTGTTTAGCTGTAGCATTCAGAGCCAGCCCTGTTTTGTAACTTGTTCAATCCCTCTCTCAAAGCCACATTGGAGAAGCAAACAGAAAGGTCAGATTAGCAATTACAGCCTTGGAGATTTGCCAACCACCGTCCAGCATACTCATAACCCCTATTTGACCCAGACTTTTTATTTCTCCAGTTCTCTCAAAAGACTAAGAGAGCTTTAATACAGATTCAGAAGAGAGGCAAGTCAACAGCTCTTTGTTTCTAGTCTAGTCTTTGTTTCTATTGCATTGTCTTATATGCTTACAATAGACTGCTGATTTATTGACTTACTTATATTTGTACAAACATCCCATGATGCACTTCACTTTCCTAACATGAGCATTTAATATGTGCAAACATGACTCAACAGCGTTTTCCCCCGAGACGTCATAGGAAAAATATTTCATCCTGAGAGTTCTATTCCTTTTATCTCTACTTGTAAACTGCATCTTTTTCCTTATTCTTTCCTTTCTATCTCTTATACAGATTCCCCAGTGCCCAGGTAAAGCCAAATGCACCAAGTAGGACAGGCATCTGGAGTTCATTTGCAGCGGCCAAAGGCCATTGGGTGCCTATTCTCATTCATTCTCTCTCTCTCTCTCTCCATTTCCCAATAAATTTTAAAAAAAAATTAAAGCACCAAAGATTTCTGATGATGTCAGAAACACAAATAGTAATTGAGTAGTCTGGGTATACATTTATAATTAAAGAAGCAATACACTTCTGTTAGATGTGATTTTTCCACCCGTTGTTCTTAGATGCCACTGTTCTATCCGTGAACAGCCAAGAAGCCTAGGGAAAGGATTAATCATTTCTTGAGTTAGAGGCATTTAAAAGATTAAAGGAAAAAATGAAATATTATCTTACACTAACTAATAGTATGTCACTTACAATATATTTCCCAGCACTTAAATAATAGTGCTGATAAACATTACTTGACAATTTTGCAGTTCAGGTATAATAGAACTACAAAATGAATTCTATGTGAAGCAGGTTCATTAAACTACTTCCAAGCATACTTAGATGTCCAAAGTCTTGCTTTCAGGGAATTGGGAGATGGCCCAGCAGTTAAAGGTGTTTGCTTGTAAATCCTGCCAGGCTGAGTTCAAGTCTCCAACACCCACATAAAAACAGAAGATCACGTGTTTACAGTAGCAAGAGAACTGGAATGCCTACACACACACACACACACACACACACACACACACACACACACCACCTGCACATAAATAAATAAAGCCTGCTTTCTAATGTCCCCAACTCCAAGATAGATACAGAGTATAAACTCCATGGAAAAATATTTCAAGGCAGCTCCCAGGTCACCATTAAACCAAATCTGCTTTTACTTGTACAACGTTTAAACTTTCTCAGACTCGTGGTTGATTTCATAAGAAAACTTTTTAAACACCGAATGTCAATACATTCCTATCTACAGAGCAGGAAATCTCAAATTTCATTCCTTTCTTACAAATGCCACGACAGTTTTTGCTGCAAGGAGCTGGGTGTTGAGATTCAGTGCGTTGTGGCTCACAACGTTCCATGCACACAAGCAGTGAAGACAGCGCACTGGTCACCTCACTCGTTGATTTTGCAAAGACTTCACTTCCTCACTCTGAATCAAGTTACAATGTCAGTCAAGTGGGCAGAGCCGCAGTTGAGCCGCAATGAGAAATCCTCAGTGTGGGTTCATGTACCATAGCTTATGTGATAGCTCCACCTAGTGGAGACTCAGCTGGTAACATAGGAAAGCATTAAACGCTCACCCCGACTGGAGGAACATATGTTTCTTGTAGTAAAACCCGTTCAGGATATTTAGGACCCTTTTTTTTTGTTTGTTTGTTTTTTCGAGGTAGGGTCTCACTCTGGTCCAGGCTGACCTGGAATTAACTATGTAGTCTCAGGGTGGCCTCGAACTCTTGGCGATCCTCCTACCTCTGCCTCCCGAGTGCTGGGATTAAAGGCGTGCGCCACCACGCCGGGCATTTAGGACGCTTCTTACACTCTCAGAAAAAAAGTATCCCAGGAGACATTCTCCAGAAAAGACATGTGCAAAGAACTGACTTGGTGCTCAGCTCACCACTTCAGGAAGTTCTATGTCATCTGACATGGTCACTCTGCTAGGAAAATGCCACCATGTCATTGTTAAATCTTTTTTGTTGTGTGGCTGGGTGCTTGTTTTGTTTGTTTTGTTTTCTTTCTTGGAACGGGCTTTCTCTATGTAGCCCTGGCTGTCCTGGAACTCACTATCTAGGCCAGGCTGGCCTTGAACTTGCTGTGATCTTCCTGCTTCTGCCTCACAAATGAAAGGTTTACAGGAGTCCATTATTGTCTTGAGAAATTCCTACTGTCCTAACTATGCCCTTGAGTATTGCAATGTGATAAAAGGGAATATTATGGGACCCTGGAATGAATGTGCAAACAGAAGAAGAGAAGATATAGGGGAGAGGGAAGAGAAGGAGGGGGCAGGAATCAACTAAAACACAATACATTTTAAATGATACCTAAATCTCTGTATGCCAACCAAAAAATAAAATAAAATAAAAACTTTAACATGGAGCTGTGAGAGCTGGGAAGATGGCTCAGAGGGTAAAAATGACCTGGGTTTGGATCCCCAGCACCCACATTAAAGCCGTGTATTGTGGCACGTGCCTGTAGTCTCAGTGTTGGGGAAGCAGAGCTGGGAGGAGCCCTCGGGTTTCCTGACAGGCTAGTGTAGCCAAATCAGTGCGTTCTGGGTTCAGTTCTAGACCCTGTATCAAAAATAAGGTAAGGGATATGGAGAAGGCTCAGTGGATAAAGCACTTGCCTGCCCTGCAAGCCTAAGTACCTGGTTCAAACCCCCAGAGCCCACATAAAATCTGGACTGTGTGTCAGATATCTGTAATCCTAGTGTGTCTACAGAAATAAAGGAGGCAGAAACAGGTTAATTTCTGGGACATTGGCTGATGGTTTCAGAGGTTCAAGGCTGTCGTTCCTTGACTCCAGTTTCCCTGGCACACCCATTTTCTCTCCCTCACTATTTCTCTTTCTCATTTTAAAGATTTGTTTATTTTATTTATTTATTAGAGACAGAGAAAGGGAGAAGGAGAGAGAGATAGAGAGAATGAGCACTCCAGGGCCTCTTGCCACTGCAAACGAACTCCAGATGCATGTGCCACCATGTGATCTGGTTTCTGTGGGACCTGGAGAATCAAACCTGGGTCCTTGGGTTCATAGACATGCTCCTCAATCACTAAGCCATCTCTCCAGCCCCTATTTCTCTTTCTATCCCTGAAATAAATAAATAAATAAATAAATAAATAAATAAATAAGTGATTTAAAAGAATAATGGCATTTATAAGAAGAGCAAGACAGATCTACTGAGGTTTGAACTCTTATGTGTCTGAGCCTATCCAGTGGTTTCAAAAATAAGTCGAGATTTAAAGAGGTCATCCAGCAGTTTACTGGAATGAACTGTAACCCAAGCCTCATGGAAATCGGTCTCTGACTATAAGAATGGCATGGCCATCCCCATGAGCGTGACCTCTGGTCTCCAGTGATTTCTGGGACCATCGTGACCTCTTGAAGACACTGTAGCAATGACAGCCCACAGAGGTGTCAAAGACATTAGCATTTTCACCGGTCACCTAGTGGTTCTGTAGGGGTGGTGGAGTTCCTCTAAGCAGATCTGCCTGTATTCGTTCCTTTACCTCTACAGAGATCTGTTTATAGTGACTGGTCCCCACCCCAGTCCTTCATCACTGCTTTACTGACGGCTCATGGCTGGGATAAGGGAGGCTGGGGAATCTCAGGTCTACTTGTCCCACTCCAACTCTTCTAACTGGGACACTTCCCCACTTCACAATTGAGAAAAGATTTACACAGACTTTAGACAACTCCAGTCATACATTCAAGGAAGAGCAATAATAACACAATGGGCACGATGATCACCGTGACTGTTAGTTTTCATAGAATCAGTAAGTATCAGCTAATTCAATTAGAAAAGAGAGGAAAATAAAGAATATAAAATCTGAATGTGGGAGGTAAAATGATCACTTCTTATAGATTATATTATTGTATACCTAGAGAATGAAAATGATAAAAAAATGATTAATGGTGGAGAGATGGCTTAGTGGTTAAGGTGTTTGCCTGCAAAGCCAAAGGACCCCAGTTCAATTATCCAGGACCCATGTAAGCCAGATGCACAAGGGGGCACATGCATCTGTAGTTCTTTTGCAGTGGCTGGAGGCTCTGGCATGCCCATTCTCTCTCTCCCTCTCTCTTTCTCTCTCTGCCTCTTTCTCTCTCTCTAAATAAGTAAATAATATTTCAAAAAAAATCATTAAAAACAATATGATAATTCTGGGCTGTAGAAATGGCTTAATGGTTAAGGCATTTGCCTGCAAAGCCAAAGGATCCAGGATCAATTCTCCAGGACCCACATAAGCCAGATGCACAAGGTGGTACATGTGTCTGGAGTTCATTTGCAGTGGCTGGAGGCCCTGACCCACTCTCTCTTTCTCTCTCTGTCTCTTTCCCTCCCTGCCTCCCTCCCTCTAAAATAAATAATAAAAGAATGTTTTATGTAGCTCTATATTATCCTGATAATGTCTCAATAGCTTTATCTACTGTTCAAAATTAACCTAAGCCCTTAACGGTATTTCCTCATAAAATGGCTCAAAAGTAAGCAGGATGTGGTGGCGCACGCCTTTAATCCCAGCACTCAGGAGGCAGAGGTAGGAGGATTGCCATGAGTTCAAGACCACCCTGAGAATACATAGTAAATTCCCGGTCAGCCTGAGCTGCAGTGAAACCCTACCTCAAATAACCAAAAAAAAAAAAAAAAAAAAAAAAAAAAAAAAAAAAAAAAAGGCTCAAAAGTAGTCATTTTCTATTCAATTCAATGGCTCTGTCTGCCCTCAGCTAGAGCTACCAGCATCTCTTATGAGAGGTTCCTTTGATCTCAATTGATGAACATTCACTGTTCATGTGCTATTAATAAGGTTAACTGCTATATATGTGCATGTGTAGTTAATATATGTGGTAGAATATAATTCAGACATTAAGTGAAAGCTCAAGCATTTGTAGTTACATGGAAAGAACTGGAGGATATTGTGTGGATTGGAAAAAAAAGAGTCAGATATGCCCTTTGTGGTGGTGGCACATGCTTTTGAACACCCAGGAGGCAGTGGTAGGAGGATCGCCATGAGTTCAAGACCAGCTTGGGTCTGCAGAGTGTGTTCCCTTTCACCCTGGGTTACAGTGAGCCCCTACCCCAAAGAAAAAAAAGTCAGACACTTAAAAGTAAATAGCACATGCTCTAACTTACATGTGGAAGTTAATAAAGTTGCTCCCAAAGAATAGAGGATAGAAAGGTAATTACCAGAGCCGGGAAGTGTGGGGAGAAAGCAAACGGAGGAAGCGTGGCTAGTGGTGATAGGGGTGCCATTGGATAGGAAGAGTGATTTCTAATGTTCTACAGCATGAAAGGACAAGTTTGATAGTAATCTTTCCAAAGAGACACTAGAGAGGATTGTGGGTGGCCAACTCTGAGGTGGTAGGCCAGTTACTCTGATCTCATTGATTGTTAAAGATTGATTCAAGTGGACTGGAGAGATGGCTTAGTGGTTAAGGCGTTTGCCTGCAAAGCCAAAGGATCCCAGTTTGACTCTCCAGGACCCACATAAGCCAGATACACAAGTGGGCGCATGTGTCTGGAGTTTGTTTACAGTGGACAAAGGCACTGGTGTGTCCATTTTCATTCTCTCTATCTCTCTCTCTCTCCTTCTTTCTCTCTCTCAGATAAATAAGTGAATAAAATATAATTTAAAAAATATATTTTAAAAAAGATTGATCCATGCACGGGAATGCCACACTGTACACCACAAGTACAAACAATTACTATTGTCAGTTAAAAAGGAAATTAAAAAAAAACAACAGCTACCATAATGTCTGCAACTTGAACAAGCACACTTAACAATCTGTATTTGTTGTCTCTCTGTCTCCTGAGACCCTAATGATCTGTAATTTACTATGTAGCCTCAGGCTGGCTTGGAATGCACAGCTATCCTCCCACTTCTACCTCTGAGTGGTTAGATTTAAGTGTGAGCCACCTTACCTGGCTGTTTTGTTTTGTTTTTCAAGGTAGAGTCTCACTCTAGCCTAGGCTAACCTGGAATTCACTATGTAGTCTCAGAGCGGCCTTGAACTCATGGTGATCCTCCTACATTAGCCTCCCAAGAGAATGGGTGTGCCAGCAGCCTCTCAGCCACTGTGAACAAACTCTGGACACATGCACATGTGCAACATTGCGTGCTCCTGTCACTTTTGCATCTGGCTAAATGAGGGACCTGGAGATTTGAACAAGCATTCTTAGGCTTTGCAGGCAGGCATCTTAACAGCTAAGCCATCTCTCCAGCTGTTGTTATTTTTGAGAGAGAGAGAGAGAGAGAGAGAGAGAGAGAGAGAGAGAGGGAATTGGCACACCAGGGCCTATGCCACTGCAATCGAACTCCAGATGCTTGCAACAGCTAGTGGGCATGTGCAACTTTGCACTTGCCTCACCTTTGTGTGACTGACTTATGTGGGATCGGAAGTGGCAAACACAGATCCTTAGACTTCACAGGAAAGCACCTTAACTGCTAAGCCATGTCTTCACCCTGCGGGGTTTTTTTACTTTTTAGAGTTTGGGTATCACTCTAGCTCAGGCTGGTGTGGAATTCACTATGTAGTATCAGGGTGGCCTTGAACTCATGGTGAGCCTCCTTCCTTTGCCTCCTGAGTGCTGGCATTAAAGGCACGAACCACCATGTCCGGCTTGTACTTCTTTTTTGATGGAGTCAAAAGACTGACCAGAGATCAAGTCTGAGAGTCCTGTGTTGAACCTGGCTCTCTTGTTAATTGTACAACCATAGGCAAGTTACACTATGAGCCTCAGTTTCTTTATCCATAAAATGAATGAATAAGGGCTGGAGAGATGGCTTACTAGTTAAAGAGCTTTCCTGCAAAGCCTAAGGACCCAGGTTCAACTCCTAAGAACCCATGTAAGCCTGACACACAAGGTGAGACATGTGCACAAGGTCATACATGTATCTGGAGTTCGATTGCAGTGACTAGACACCCTGGCACACCAATTCTTTCTCCCTGTCTTATTGAAAAAAATGAACACACAAAATGGCTTCCTTGCCAGGCATCGTGGTGCATGCCTTTAATCCCAACACTTGGGAGGCAGAGGGAGCAGGATCACTATGAGTTCCAGATGGGCCTGAGACTACATAGTGAATTCTAGGTCAGCCTGGGCTAGAGTGAGACCCTACCTCAAGACAAAAAAAAAAGGCTTCCTTGCAAAACCACTATAATCATTAAAATCAGAATATGACAAAGTGCTTTATAAACCTTTCTTTTTAAAAAGTGTTATTTAATTATTTATTTGTGTGCAAGGAGAGAGGAAGAGAGAATGAACCCCAGGCATTTAGGCTTTGCAGGCAGGCGCCTTAACCGCTGAGCCATCCTTCCAGCCCCTTTTTTGTCTTGTTTTGTCTCTGTGTTTCATGTTTTCTTCTAGCCAGTCATCTGAGAGATGGAAGTCATTTGCGGCTCAAAAATCTAAGAAAGGAGATTCAGTTTTCCAGTTCTAGAATTTATTCTCTGTGGACCAGAAATCCTACGTGACTGGGACCCAGTTTTCTTCCTTCCTTCACAAAACAAGCATTGAAGGGATGATTGTAGGTAATGTGAGTCATTCATTTACTTTAGCATAATATATGGAACACAGAAGATGCATAATAAATGTAACAGTATCCTCCATGAGGGAGCATTTGACAATGGTGTAAGGAGGGAATTGGACAAAGGTGGATTTCACTCTCTTATATGGTCTTCTTCCCAGAAGTCAAACTTTAATTAATTAATTAATTAATTTTATTGGGGGGGATCAGAGAGAGTGGGCAGACCAGGGCCTCCAGCCACTGCAAACGAACTCCAGACACATGTGCTGCCTTGTGCATCTGTCTTACATGGGTGCTGGGAAATCGAACCTGTGTCCTTTTGCTTTGCATGCAAGAGCCTTAACTGCTTAGCCATCTCTCCAGCCCAGTCATACTTTTAAATTTCAGTCTGTCTTTAGATCATTACCCACTTCTAGCCAACCCCCCACAACAGAACAGCCCAGCCCAGCCTACTTCCTCATGGTTTTCCAGGGACTCTTAGAGACACACTATATTTTATTTACATATTTTTATTTTATTATTTATTTTATTTTGAAAATAACAGACACAGAGAGAAAAAAGGCATATAAAGAATGGGTGCGCCAGGGCCCCCAGCCACTACTAATGAACTCCAGACACATGTGCCACCTTGTGCATCTGTCTTACATGGGTTCTGGGGAAATCAAGCCTCAAACCGGGGTCCTTAGGCTTCACAGGGAATCGCTTAACCACTAAGCCATCTCACCAGCCCAATGTCTCTCTCTCTCTCTCTCTCTCTCTCTGTGTGTGTGTATTTTTCTTTAATTTTCATTTATTTATTTGACAGAGAGAGATAGAATGGGTGCCCAGGGCCTCTAGCCACTGCCAAGGACCTCCAGACTCATGCACCACTATTTTTACTAAAGAGGGAGAAGTAGGAGCATCGTTGTGTGTATAAGACGACTCTGAGATTACATAGTGAGTAGGAGGTCAGCTTTGAGCTTCAGCAAGATCCTATCTAGAAAAACCAAAAATAACAAAAAAAAGTTACTTTCACTGTGTCCCCACTGGGCACATGCATCTGGAGTTCATTTGCAATGGCTTGAGGACCTGCTGTGCCCATTCTCTCCCTCAGATAAATTTCTCTCTCTCAAATACATACATACATACATACATACATACATACATACATACATACATTTTTTAAATTAAAAAAACATATTTATTTGAGAGGGATAATATGAATGAGAATAGGCCGGCCTTATTATGGATCACCCTCTGGCTTTTCCACTCCCTCTTCTGAAAAATTTCCTGAAAATTGGTGGCTCTGTTTTATGTTTTGTTTTTTAGTTATATACCTACTCAGTGTGTAAACACCACGTGTGGGTTCCATCCTTACTCTCATCCCTGCGAATCTGTTTGTATACACAGAAGGCAGTAGAATAAATAAATAAATAAATAAATAAATAAATAAATAAATAAATAAATTTAAAGAAAAAGTTTTGTATTTGTCAGGTGGTAAGAGATACTAGGATGCCCATATATGGTCATGTAAACAGAAAAAATGAGGAAGACTGGAGAAATGGCTCCATGGTCAAGGGTGCTTGCCAGCAAGGCCAGATTCAATTCCCCATGACAGATGTACAGCCATGTGCACAAAATGGCAATACATCCAGTGTCCATGTGCAGTGCCTGGAGGCCCTGTTGTGCCCAGTCTCTCTCTGATAAACAAAAAAGAAAAAGGTCTGGGACCACATAGTGAATTCCAGGTTAGCCTGAGCCAGAGTGAGACCCTACCTCGAAAAAAAAAAAAAAAAAAAAAAGAGAAGAAGAAGGAAAGAAAAAGGTAAAGAAACCGAGGAAGGCTGGCTGGAGGCTGGAGATATGGCTCTGTGTGCAAAGGTGCTTGCTGCTTGCAAACCTACAGGACCAGATGGCATTCCTTTACACATCTAAAGCCAGAAACAGGTATATCAGGAGTTCTGCAAGCTCCAGTATCAGTTACAAGTGAGAATCCAGCTCAACAACCAGGCCAGGTGAAAGAAGGATAGATGGATGGATGGATGGTGCACTTTGGATATTCACTTAGCCTGTCTTGTTCTGAAAAGAACATATTTTAAAGTTTTGAGGGTCTTTTATTTACATGAACTGTCTGCCTGCTTCCTAGATATTTTTCTTTTCTTTTTTTTTTTTTTTTTTTTTTTTTTTTTTTTTTTTTTTTTTTTTTTTTTTTTTTTTTTTCGAGGTAGGGTTTTTTTAACATGCTGTTTTTGAGTTGGAATATTCCCTGTAGTCCCAAACTGGCCTGCAACTCCAAGAGATAAAAATGGAGATCAGAGATTAAAAGCCAGGCGTGAAAAGCCGGGTGTGGTGGCACCACCCTGAGACAACATAGTGAATTGCAGGTCTGCCTGAATTCGAGTTAGACACATGAATTTTGTTTATGTAGTACAGAAACCATCACAGAAACAGAATGCTTAATGATTAATCTATCAATATGAAAGTATTGCCATTCAAATTTATATATATTTGCTCTCTCAAGCCAAACAAGTTTTGGCATTCATTTTAACTCATTAATTAAATGAGTGGAGTAGGATTATAGGTTGTATTTTTCAACTGTCACTCATTTGTATAGCACTTCATTAATCTGCATTACTTGTATTACACGTTTATTTTTTTACAATTTTTCTTTTTATCTGACATTCTCATTGAATTCAATATAATTGATTGTGTTGTTTTAACTTGAAATGGTAAGCAAGAACATGATAACAACTGATTTCATAGTTTCCCAAATATATCCATTCCAAAAAATGTTTCATGTTATACATTTAAGCTTATGTTACCTAGATTTATTATAGTAGTGTCAGTCCGATAAAATTTCATAATGAGCAAATTAGATTTAACAAAATTTATTTTTTTTAAAAGGAATCAAGTGATAGGCATTTCACAGTGATGGTGGATTGTATCTGCTTTGGGTACAATGAAGGTTATTTTAAATGGATAAGTTTCCCTTTCGCTTCAAATCTGTAATAATATTATTAGTTATAAGATGTCAATTCTCTTATTTTCTTTAAAATAATATCTTTATTATCCTGTTAGAGAAATTAACCCTATCTTAAGTGATGAAGAAGTGTGGCTATAGAGTAGAATATAGCAAACACTGCGTGCCAACTAAGTGCACAGCTCTGAGTAAATGATCCTTTTAATGTAGAAAGCATCTGTTTTCAGTAGACACAAATGGAATAAGTAATAAGGAAATACATTCATTAACAACTTCAAAAGTATGATTGAAATTGAAGAATTTTTAGTATTTATTAAATATGCTTTACAAACACAAATGCAAGTAATTGCTTTCTCCCTGAAATTTTTTTCATCTTGCTCTTCAATCTGTGAGAAAATAGTCCAGAATTAGAGAAACCAAAGCTATGGTGACCAAGGTGATACATGTTTGTAATGCTAGCACTACGGAGGGTGAGGCAGGGAGACTGCCCACAGTTCAGCAAGGCCAGTCTGAGCTACATAGCAAGTATCACACCAGTCAAAGAAAGAACCAAGACCTTGTCTCAAAATAAAACAGATAAACTAAAACAACCAAGGCGTGCAGAAAGATAGTGGTTTTCTCTTAAGTTTTTCTCTGGTATACCTTATTCATATTTTTATCTACAAGACTAACCTCTTGACACAGCTTGGACAGGTTTTATGAAATACTGATTCTATCTTAAATGTCTGAAACAAATATTGGACTAATATGGATGACCAGCCATATCACATTTAGTGCTGTCTTCCAGGTTTTAGGGATTTTTGTTTGTTTTTCTTTTTTTTTTTTTTTTTTTTTTTTTTTTGGCATGTGTGTTTTTGAATCAGGCCTCACAGAAATTTGGAGTACATAAGGAAAAATACATGTTCTGCTACTAAATTCATACCATTATTCAGGAGTAGATAAGACCAGGTATAGATGGCTGATGTCTTTTGCTTCTTTTCCTCCTACCCCTTTAAGCTATTGGAATTTAAGCATTTTATTTTTTATTAAAACCCAATTCAGAGAGTGGTTAGAAAACAAAGCAAAAGAAAGAAAGAAAGAAAGAAAGAAAGAAAGAAAGAAAGAAAGAAAGAAACTTGATAAAAGACACATTCCTTTTGAGTCAGTATCTTACTCTAGCGTGGTGTGTTCTGGAACTCACTCTGTAGCCTATGATGACCTCAAACGATCCTCCTGCCTCAGTGTTTCAAGTGCTGGGATTCAAGGCATGCACCAGAAAACCTGCTTCCTTATTTTTATTGCTTTAATCTTTGTTCTTCAAGATTAAAAGCTGAAGAGTGACTTGGAAAATTTATGTTCTATAATAAAATCTTATCTGGGAGAACATGACTTTTTTTTTTTTGGTTTGTCTAGGTAGAGTCTCACTCTGGTCCAGGCTGACCTGGAATTCACTCTGTAGTCTCAGGGTGGCCTTGTACTCATAAGGATCCAACTACTTCTGCCTCCACAGTGCAGGGAATAAGGGCATGTGCCACCACGCCCTGCTGAGAGTATGGCTTTTTATTAAAAGGTCTACATATGTTTGGACGGGGGGGTTAGATTTCAAATTATACAGATTATTTAAATGAAGCTAGTGGACTAATATTGTCTCTTCTAGGAGTATAGGAATCACTTCCCAACTGTCAGATATATCTGAGCTTGACTGTGTAAATTTGGTCAGCTACCTAGGGAAGCAGTTTAATTGCTTGGTTTTTGATTTGAGATGGCTTAGTGCTTAAGGTGCTTGCCTACAAAGCCAAAGGTCCTGGCGCCCCCATTCTCTCTCTCTCTCTGTCTCTGTCTGACCCCTTCTAACTCTGCTATAAATAACAAAAATGATGAAATGAAATGATGATAATAATAATAATATTAATAAAATAAAATAGATGGTGGTGCTCACACCTTTAATCCAAGCAGCACGGGGAGGGAGGAAGAGGGTGAGGAGGGCCATGGCTGTGAGTTCGAGGGCATCCTGAGACGACAGAGTGAATTCCAGCTCAGCCTGGGCTAGAGCCAGACCCTACCTGGAAATCAAAAAAAGAAAACCCCGAAAAAACAAAGAAATAAATTGAACATCTACCATAAGTACAGTGTCATGTCGCCAGAAGCAGGAGGAGGTGTTTAGAGCATGATCCATATATATATGTTTATATGGCTATATAATATGTAAAATATATATTTATTTTAGATATTATAAATTATACATAATATATACATATGAATATATATTTAAATTATATATAAACTTACATGTAAATATGTGAGTTCATACATAAATATATATGTAAATTTGTACATATATACGTAAATATATATGATATATATTTACATATATAATATGTATAACATATTATTTTATGTGTTATAGATTATTATACATTATATATACTACATAATATTTACATATACATATATATGTAATTATATGTAAATATGTAAATATATATCATAATAGGATTAGGGTTGAGGTGATATGTAAATTTATATCCATAAATACATACATATATATAAATATACATATATATAATATATATATATATATATATATATATATATATATATATATATATATATATATATATATATATATATATATATATAATTTTGGGGGGGTGCGAGGTAGGGACTGGCTGTAGCCCGGGCTGACACAGAATTCACGGTGATGTCTCAGGCTGGCCTTGAACGTACGGTCACAACCCTTCTAAGATGTACTTAGTCACAGTTGGTTTCCAGGAAAAGTGAGAATAACTTCTAAGACGTATCAATCTCAGAATTAAATCCTTCTAATGTCCTAACATACTTAGTAAGTGTGAGCGAGCATTCTTTGGTTATAACTTGACGGGAGGCTTCTATGATGTCGACTTTTCACGTGTTGAGACCAGGTGACACTGGCCTTATGTCTGTAGAATTTTCTTTCCCAGGAGATCTTCTGGAAAGTTTCTGAAACCAACTCTGAATTTTCTTTCTCATGACAAAGGCCTCCATAGTCGTCTGTGTCTCTCCTGCACAGATACAGCTCATAGGATTTTTCTCTAATTTTCACAGCATATCAAGCCCTATCCTTAGCGGGACCCAATACACGTTTGCCAAATGTGTTTTATGTAATCGCTTCGCTTCCAACTATTCCCAGCATTTAGACTATGTAAGGTCAAAGCTTCAGTCCATTTTGATCGTAGTTTATTTTATGTTATTTTATATTTTGGTTTTTCTTTCTTTCTCTTTTTCTTTCTTTTTTTCTTGCTTGCTTTCTTTCTTTCTTTCTTTCTTTCTTTCTTTCTTTCTTTCTTTCTTTCTTTTGTTATTTTGGTTTTGCGATGTAGGGTCTCACTTAATCTGAGGCTGAACAGGAATTCACCATGGAGTCTCAGGGTGGACTCGAACTCATCCACCCTCTACCTGTGCTACCCAAGGGCTGGGATACAAGACTGGCGCCACCATGACCAGCTATATTTTGGTTTTTCACGGTAGGGTCTCACTGTAGCTCAGGCTGAACAAGAACACACGATCTTATCTCAGGCTGGCTTTGAACTCATACCTAATGAATGCATATCTGCCTTGTCAGGGCTGGGGATAAAGGGGCATTGAACCATGTCAAGCTCAAGGGATTTGGTATACTCATACCTCCTGATGGTGGAAAATCACAGATAAATATCCCAAGATCGGATCATAGGTCAAATTTCACACATAGTTTTCATTACTTGTATTTGAACCGAGATGCCCTGGAAAGGAACATGTGATTGCGAGAGACTTGTCCCCAATGCTAATGAGATCCTGTCCTGGCAAGTAAAGGTGTAATTCTACTGAGAAACCTTTTAAAGCGTTTCCAGACAGTGGAATCACTGTCTGAAATGATATTTTCCATAGAAGTGTAAAGTGTAGCTATGCGCTTGTGCTTTCTATTCAACATCAGATTTGGAGTTTTAATTCTTTTGTACAACACGTCAGACCACAACAAATTCTCACTGTGTTAATAGGGGTCCTGGTGTGGTGTACCGACCATGTTTTCATTCCTGACTGCAAGTGTGACTGAATGAACAAATGGCATATTGGCGATTTTCCATACCTTGCTCTAGTTGTGATGCACCACCACACCTGCTTCCACTGTGTTGTTGGGAAGGTCCTTAAGCGCCTCCTTGTGGAGAAACCCTGCCTCAGGGTGCACTTTCCAAGTCTGAGATTCTCAATTCCTTCTGCCCATTCTTCAGTGCATAAGGCTTATAAGGCAAAAGGATTTTCTGTAGATGCATATGGGTTTAAGGTGCCACTATGTTTTTCCTTTGGGGACTTAGGACACTCCACCATGTCTGCTGGGTTACCAGAAGGGTGAGCCAGAGGGTGAAAGGGTGCTCAAAAGTCCTACTGAACGTCTCAAATCCTCTGTCAGTTCTGGAGGTCCCAAACGGATGTGAGCAAATGACTCCCCCGTTTTTCTACCACGCAGAGAGACTCTGGATCTCGCAGACCTTCTGCTGGCCTGTCCAGCTCCAGATTCTCTAACCTCGGGTGAATGGTTCTACGTTCACCTGAGGTTAGAGAATGTGCTCTTTCCCAAAAAACGCTCAAAAGAGCCGCCTGAGTTTGGACTGCTGAGCCAGGGGACAGGTGGTGCGTGGAAGGGTCTTTTTGGAAACGGAGCGATATCTTAGATTTCATGCCATCACTCGAAGTTACGAGCTTGCCAAAAGGGGGATGTCTGAAGAATAAACAGGTCACAGAAGTTGTGTTTTCCTAGGAATAGCCCAGTGTAACGAAGGAGATCCTGGAGGGCTGATGGGCAAGGGCCTCAAGGAGTTACAAGCCTGCCACTAGAGAGTGAGGCCCTGCTTCAAATACTAAGGTAGAGAGAATTAAAAATCTTCCCGGGGCTTTGAGTCCAATTACTTGGACCACTGACTCGCCTGTCATTGTTGATGATGAGAGGGACTCAGCTTTTCTGAAGTGCGCTCGGTTGTCGGTGCAGGACCCTGGAAGGAGAGGCAGAACTCCGTGATGTGCAAAGAGCAGTGTTCTTTTACTGCCCGCTCACCCATGCCAGTAGGAACCGGATTCCTAGGCTGAAGGCCAATTGCATTGTCATTCTCGCTTATTTAGTTGCTTATTTTTATGACTCTTTGACTCTTTTCATTTCAGAGGAACCCATTGTAAGTGCCGACCATACGTTAGTACGACCATGCCATCTCCACCCGGGCCAGGCAATGGAGGACCCGTCGCTGTGGGATTGTGGGCATTCCCCATGTTGCTCTGGTTCCTAACTTTTGGCAGCAGCAGTCCACCAGTGGTGGGATTCAGTGCCTGTCCATGTTGCCACATGCCCTCTGGATTCTGCACACTCTCTTCCGCACAATCTCCTGAGCATTGGTGGCTTTGATTGATTTTTGCTGGTGCGTGTTTGCTTTTTAGTTATAGACCCACTCAGTGAGTGTGTAAACAGCACGTGTAGGTGCCATCCCTCACCTTCATCCCGCCCCCCTCCCCAAGGGACCCTGAAACCTGGGGGTGCCAGTTATATCCCCATGAGGATTGTGGGTCATGCATTTGGGGTAGCCATCAGTTATCGGGGCGAGGATATGTCTCTGTCCCTGCTTATGGCTCTCACAGTCTTTCAGCCCACACTTGCATGAATCTCTATGAGCCTGCCGGTTGAGTGTTATGGCTACTTCGCTGATGAGGTCTGGGAGCCTCTGTGTCTCTGGATCTCTGTGACTCTGGACTGTGCGAGAGTCGAGTGTTCTCTGTTCCTATCTCCTTCACCTTTGTGATGGTTGGAGTCTATTCTAATACTCAGAGTTCAGCAGCCTCAAGAACTCTGCTCCATCTTACATTTTGTTTTTCCTCCCCATCACACTGGTGTAGGTTTCCAAAGTTGGCCATGTGGCTCTTCTCCTCAAGATCTCTGTGCAGTGTCTGGGGTGCTGTTTCAGCTGGCAAGCTCGACTTCCCTTTTGATAGCATTTCAGGTATGTTTTCATGAATTTTGTCGAATTTGTCCTCGGATCTCATTGCCTCTGTGCAAGAAAAAAAAAAAAAAAAAAACAACAAAGAAAAAAAACACACCGTCAGCCGCAGTCTGCATTGGCGAATCGGTTTCTATGTCACAGAAGGCAGTGGGATTTTATAGGAGAGCCACTGTTGCGGTTTACATACGATCCGGTCCCCTTTTCTCTCGCCTGGAAAGCTTCTGAAACCAACTCTGAATTTTCTTTATCATGACAAAGGCCGGCATAACAGACTGGGTCTCTCCTGCAGAGATAGAGCTCATAGAGTTTTTCTCTAATTTTCAAAGAATATCGAGTCCTTTGCTTAGCGGGACCTAACAGACCTTGGCCAAATGTGTTTCTGAATCACTTGTTGATTCTATTGAATGATTGATTGATTGATTGATTGATTTCTGAGAGACAGAAGAAGACAGAGAGGGAGAGAGAATGGACACGCCAGGGCCCTCAGCCAATACAAATGAAATCCAGATGCATGCGCCACCATGTGCATCTGGCTAAGGTGGGATGTGGGGAATCGAACCTGGTTCTTTTGGCTTCGCAAGCAAATGCCTAAACCACTATGCCGTCGCTCCAGCCCTTCTATATTTTATTTATTTTGGTTTTGTTTTTTTTTTTTTTTTTTTGTTTTTCGAGGTAGGGTTTCACTCTGGTCCAGGCTGACCTGGAATTCACTATGTAGTCTCAGGGTGGCCTTGAACTCACGGCGATCCTCCTACCTCTGCCTCCCGAGTGCTGGGATTAAAGGCGTGCGCCACCACGCCCGGCTGGTTTTGGTTTTTAGAGGTAGGGTCTCACTCTAGCTCAGGCTGACATGGAAGTCACATTCTCTCTCTGTCTGATGCCTTCTATCTCTCCTATCATTAATAAAAATAATAAAATGAAGTAATAATAATAATAACATTAATAAAATAAAATATATCTATGGTGGCGCTCACGCCTTTCATCCTAGCAGCACTAGGAGGGAGGCAGAGAGTGAGGAGCGTCGTGGCTGTGAGTTCGAGGCCACCCTGAAACGACAGAGTGAATTCCAGCTCCGCCTGGGCTAGAGCCAGTACCCTATCTGGAAAACCAAGAAAACCCCAAAAACCAAAGAAATAAATGTAACATCTGCCCTAAGTGCAGTGTCACGAAGCCAAAAGCAGGAGGAGATGTTTAGAGCATGATAGATATACACACACACATATATATATTATGTATATTATGTATTTATTTTATGTGTTATACATTATTAATAATATATAGACATATAATTATATATTTAAATTTTTTAAAAATTATATGTAAATATTTGAGTTCATATATGAATATACATGTAAATTTACACATATATTATATATATATACATATATGTGATATATATTTACATATATGACATGGATAAGATATTATTACATGTATTATAGATTACTATACATTATTTATACTACATAATATATACATATACAAATATATATAACTATATGTAAATATATAATTTTTTCTCCATATCCTAATAGGATTAGGTTTAAGGCCATATGTAAATTTACATCCATAAATACATACATACACACACATATATATAATTTTTGAGGGGGGTGCCAAGTAGGGACTGGCTGTAGCCCCGGCTGACACAGAATTCACTGTGGCGTCTCAGGCTGGCCTTGAACTCACAGCCAAGAGCCTTCTAACATGTACTTATTCACCATTGGTTTCCAGGAAAAGTGAGAATAACTTCTAAAAACTATCAATCGCAGAATTAAATCCTTCTAATGTCCTAACATACATACTAAGTGCCAGCGAGCATTCTCTGGATCTCAGTTGAAGGGAGGCTTCTATGATGTCGTCTTTTCACGTGATGACACCAGGTGACACTGGCCTTGTGTCTGTGGAATTTTCTTTCCCAGGAGATCTTCTGGAAAGTTTCTGAAACCAACTCTGAATATTCTCTATCATGACGAAGGTCTGCATAGCCATCTGTGTGTCTCCAGCAGAGATAGAGCACATAGGCTTTTTCTGTAATTTTCAAAGATTGTCGAGTCGTCTCCTTAGCAGGACCTAATAGACGTTTGCCAAATGTGTTGTATGTAATCGCTTCGCTTACCACTATTCCCGGCATTTAGGCTATGTAAAGTCAAAGCTTCAGTCTGTTTCGATCGTAATTTATTTGATTTATTGTATATTTTAGTTTTTCTTTCTCTGTTGCTTGCTTGCTTGCGTCTTTGCTTTCTGTCTTTCTTCCTTTTTTTCCTTCCTTCCTTCCTTCCTTCCTTCCTTCCTTCCTTCCTTTCTTCTTCCTTTTTCTTATTTTGGCTTTGCGATGTTTTGCAAGTGTGACTGAATGAAGAAATGGCATATTGGCCATTTTTGCATACCTTGCCCTTGTTGTGGTCCATCATCACACCTGTATCCACTGTGTTTTCAGGAAGGTTCTCTAGCGCCTCCTTGTGGGGACTCCGTGCCTCAAGGTCCACTTTCCAAGTCTGAGGTTCTCGATTCCTTCGGCCTACTCTTCAGCTCCTAAGGCTTATAAGACAGAAGGAATTTCTGGGCTGGAGAGATGGCTTAGGGGTTAAGGCGCCTGCCTCCTAACCCTAAGAACACTGTTTCCAATATCCAGCGACATTTAGGCTATGTAAGGTCAAAGATTCAGGCTGTTTCAATCGTAATTTATTTTGTTGTATTGTATATTTTGGTTTTTGTTTCTTTCTCTTTTGCTTGCTTGCTTGCATCTTTGCGTTCTGTCTTCCTTCCTTCCTTCCTTTCTCTTCTTTCTTTCTTTCATTCTTTTTTCTTTTTGTTATTTTGGTTTTGCGATGTAGGGTCTCACTCGATCTGAGGATGAACAGGAATTCACCATGGCGTCTCAGGGTGGCCTCGAACTCTATGCCTTCCTCCTACCTCTGTCTGTCAAGGGCTGGGATTCAAGACGTGCGCCACCACGCTATGTTTTGGTTTTTCACGGTAGAGTCTCACTCTAGCCCAGGCTGAAGTAGAACACACGATGTTATCTCAGGCTGGCTTTGAACTCATACCTAAGCATGTATATCCTCCTTGTCAGTGCTGGGGATCAAGGTGCATTGAACCACGTCAAGCTCAAGGGATTTTTAGTACACTCGTGCCTCCTGATGGTTGAAAACCACAGACAAAAATCTCGAGATCGCAATCATGGGTCAAATTTCACACATAGTTTTTTCAACACTTGTAATTGAAGCGAGATGCCCTGTAAAGGAAGGTGTGATTGCGAGAGACTTGTCCCCAATGCTAATGAGATCCTGTCCTGGCAAGTAAAGGCGTAATTCTCCTGAGAAACCATCTAAAGTGTTTCCAGACAGTGGAATCACTGTTTGAAATGATATTTTCCGTAGAAGCGTAAAGCGTAACTATGCGCTTGCTCTTTCTCTTCAACGTCAGGTTTGGAGTTTTAAGTCTTTTCTGCATCACGTCAGGCCACCACAAAGTCTCACTGTGTTAATAGGGGTCCTGGTGTTGTGTAATGACCATTCTTTCATCCCTGATTGCAAGTGTGAGTGAATGAACAGATGGCATACTGGCGATTTTTCCATACCTTGCCCTCGTTGTGGTCCATCACCACACCTGCATCCACTGTGTTGTCAGGAAGGTTCTCAAGCACCTGCTTGTGGGGACTCCGTGCCTGAAGGTACACTTTCCAAGTCTGAGGTTCTCAATTCCTTCTGCCCCCTCTTCAGCTCATAAGGCTTATAAGGCAAAAGGAATTTCTGGGCTGGAGAGATGGCTTAGGGGTTAAGGCACCTGCCTCCTAAGCCTAAGAATAGTGGTTCCAATCTCCAGCGGTTCCCATCTCCAGGTCCCACGTTTAGCCAGATGCAAAGTGATGCAAGGGCGCAATGCCGCACTTGACCACAAGGGGGCGCACACATCTGGATTTTGTTCACAGCAGTTGAGAGACTGCTGGCGCGCCCATTCTCTGTCTCCATCTCCTTCTCTCTCTACAAAAAAAAAATAAAATAAAATAAAATAAAAATGAAATAAAATAAAAAAATAAAAATCTAAAAACAAACAAACAAACAAACAAACAAAAAAAAACCCACCTAGGCCTGGGCATGGCAGTGTATGCCTTTAATCCCAGCACTCAGGGGGCAGATATAGGAAGATAGCAAAGAGTTCGAGGTAGCCGGATTTGGTGGCACACGCGTTTAATCCCAGCACTCGAGAGGCAGAGGTAGGAGTATCGCTGTGAGTTCAAGGCCACCCTGAGAATACAGAGTGAATTCCACGTTAGCCTGGGTTAGAGTGTGACCCTACCACAAAAAAGAAAGAAAAAAAGAAAAGAGAAGAAAAGAAAAGAAAAAGAAAGAGCTCGAGGCCACCCCGAGACTTCATATTTCCAGACCCTACCTCAAAAAACTAAAAATTGCCAGACGTGGTGGTGGCACACACCTTTAGTCCCAGCACTTGGGAGGCTCAAGACAAGCCTGAGACCATGTAGTGAATTCCAGGTCAGCCTGGGCTACAGTGAGACCCTACCTTGAAAAAAAAAACGCCCTAAGTTAAAATCACTATATTGGCAAAATCTAACATGTCTGTAAACAATTCCAGCCCATGAGCCACCAGTTATGACCTGTGCTGTAGGAATACTAATTGTAGCATATTTGCTACTACCATTTAAGCACAAAGTGGCTTAGTAATTGGCTTAAGTACAGGTTGAGTACACCCGGCTAACAAGTTGCTTTGAAAAGAGAGAGAGAAGATGGCTCAGTGGTTAAGATGTCTCCCTGGAAAATCCAAGGATAAATGCCAAGTTCAATTTCCCAATATACACGCAAAGGAAGATGCACAGGAACGTGCTTACAAATGCAAAACTGGTGAGTAGCGGGTGAGTGTAGAATTCCTTTATACCGGGTAAAAAAAGGTGCGTGCCTCTTACAGCAAAGACAGGCACTGCCAAAAGGACAATTTTTAAAACAGAAAGTCAGAAAAGAATTAAAAAGACATCTGGCCAGGAGTGGTAGTGCAGACCTTAATCCCAGCACTCGGGAGGCAGAGGTAGGAGGATAGCCAAGAGTTGAAGGCCACCCTGAGACTACATAGTTAATTTCAGGTCAGCCTGGACCAGAGTGAGACCCTAACTTGCAGAACCAAAATAAATAAATAAATAAATAAATAAATAAATAAATAAATAAATAAAAGACATCTGCTTTTTACACCTAAAACAAAGAAAATTTTTAAGTGATCAAATAAGTAAGTATTGGGGGTAAAGGTATTTTAGCAGTCCTTCTTCGGTTAGGGGTGAGTGACCACATGCAATTTCCCAGCAAGCAATGCACCATGTAAATGAGGACAAACAGGATTTGCTTCTTGGGAGGAGAGTTCTCATGCCCACAAGGTGATGATCCAGAACAAGGAACCACTGAAGTTTGAGCGAGCCTCTCATCACTGAATTTCTGTTTTATGTAAATTAGTATCAGGTTGCAGAAATATTGTTGTGGACCAGGCTTGAACTGGGAAGAGGTACTCTTTGGGTTCCTTTAATCACAGATCGCCCCCCACCTTAGGTTTTAACCTCAGCCATCTCCCCAGCCCGCTATTACAAAGGGAACGTTCCTAAAACTGCAGGATACCTGAAGAGGAAACCAGTGCTGTGAATGTGCCCCATTCGCATCTGTCTCTTTTTTATCACCTTCTTGGTGCAATTGACAACTTTGGTAGCAAGAGAAGAACATTTCTAGGCTTTCCAATTTTACAA
The DNA here is from genome assembly GCA_036365145.1 of Orientallactaga sibirica. Classification (NCBI taxonomy): domain Eukaryota; kingdom Metazoa; phylum Chordata; class Mammalia; order Rodentia; family Dipodidae; genus Orientallactaga; species Orientallactaga sibirica. The sequence continues at coordinate 61,824 of JAEOAD010000519.1, forward strand.
ATGACCAAAAGACACTTATAATGTCTTTAAACTCTTGAAACAGCAAGGAGCAGCCACTTCCGCCTGCCAGATGGGTTTAGGGTTGGTGCTAAGCGAATGCAGTGTGACATAGTTGTCTCGGGTCAATAGCATCAAATTTCCAGTGTCAGATACCTGTGACAGAAGTCTGTCAGCAGAGGATGATGGCAAACTCAGGGTGGAGAAGTCAGTGGTTTCCTGTAAAGGCAAGGGGTCTCAGATAGCGAGTGTCTGGATCGAGAGCAAGTCTGCACTTTGCAACAGTACTGGAGGAACAACTTTCAACAAAGAACTTTCCCAGATGATCTTCAAGTTAAGATGAGCCCAAGTGACAATTTGTCACGTGTGGTTCCTCCCCTTTAAATTTAGTAGGGAATGATAAGTTCATAGCTCTAAAGAGAGTAACTCATTAATTATGTTTTAGTTTCCATGCTTCAGTATTACTTAATACTGATCCAGCGTCCACGTCTTTGATCTCCAAGAAAAGATGGCTCATAGGCAGAGAAGACTCCAGAAAGTCTTCCCTACAACTCCAAGGGGCCTGGATGCCTTCTGAACTTTTTTTTTTTTCGATGTAGGGTTTCACTGCAGCTCATGCTGACCTGGAATTCATTATGTATTCTCAGGGTGGCCTTGAACTCACAGCAATCCTCCTTCCCCTGCCTCCCAAGTGCTGGGATTAAAGATGAGCGCCAAAATACCTGGCTGGTGTCTGAACATTAATTTGTGGTGGAGGTGAGATAGACACCCTAGGCTGATCTTGAACACAATATATAGCAAAGACGACTGCAACTCAGGCCTCGACTTCTCAAAAGCTGGAATTACTGGCCAGTGCATCACATTTGACTCTTGGAGATAAATAATATGTTTTAATTTTTTAACTTAATTAATTTTGTTTTGTTTTGTTTTGTTTTCCAAGGCAGGGTCTCACTCTAGCCCAGGCTGACCTGGAATTCACTCTATATTCTCAGGGTGGACTTGAACTCATGGCAATCCTCCTACCTCTGCCTCCAGAGTGCTGGGATTAAAGGCATGCGCCACCACACCTGCAAATTTTTAAATTGATTTAATTAAAAGGAGTGTGAGAGGGAGAGTGGGCACCAGGGCCCAATGAGCAGCGAAATGAGAGACCCTCCCTATCTCAAAAAGGTAGACAGTCTTAAAGGAGGAAGATACCCTGCTAAAAATATGATGGTCACTACCCATTAGAGCCAGACCCACCTCCCTAGAAAAAAAAACAAAACAAGTGTAACTTGCCTAAAGTAGGGGTATTTTTTATTCAGTGATGATCAATACTAGACAGAGAGATTTCAAGTATAGTCGCCCTAGGGCTCCTCCATCCCTCCACCACCATACACATGTCCTCTCTCCCAGCGTCCTGCTTCCCTGCGCTCCCAATCTATTTGACTCCATTTTGGTGCAATTCCACACATAAACAGTACCACCATAGTTCCAGCAGGTGGCAGTCAGCACCCCTCCAAGAGACACAGACTTGGGGTGTGTGTGTGTGTGTGTGTGTGTGTGTGTGTGTAGATTTCTTTGCTCTTGTTTTGACATTTTCTTCTTATTCTAAGGTATCTCATTTTCTTTCTATAATTTGCTTACTTCCTTGGGGTGTGAATATAGACACATGCACCACGTATTTGTTTAATTATTTGCAAGCAAAGAAACAGAAAACTGAGGTGGAGGTGGAATGGGTACACCGCCCTCTAGCTGAGGATAGACTCAAAAATCTCTTGTTCGGTCCAGCCCAGGATGGCTTGGAACTCACGGGATCCTCCTAAATTCCTGAGCCCCTCTTGGGTGCTGGGATTAAGGGTGTGTGTCACCACACCCAACTCTGGTTTCCTTTTTTTTTTTTTTTTTTTGGTTTCATTTTTTTAAACTTTTATTTATTTCTTTATTTTTATTTATTTATTTGGTTTTTCGAGGTAGGGTTTCATTCCAGCTCAGGCTGACCTGGAATTCATTATGTAGTCCCAGGGTGGCCTTGAACTACCTGCGATCCTCCTACCTTTTGACTCCTGGGTGCTGGGATGGAAGGCATGAGCCACCATGCCTGTCTTTTAAACTCTGATCTCCTTTTTTTTTTTTTGGTTTTTCGAGGTAGGGTCTCATCACTCTGGCCCAGGCTGACCTGGAATTCACTATGGAGTCTCAGGGTGGCCTCGAACTCACAGAGATCCTCCTACCTCTGCCTCCCAAGTGCTGGGATTAAAGGCGTGCCCCACCACGCCCTGCTTTTTGATCTCCATTTTTAGCTCTTGGAGTTCCAGGCCAGCTTGGGGCTACAGATAAAGTTTCCAGTCAACAAAAACAAAACAAAACAAAAAACTAGGAAACAGGCAGACAGTTCAAAGAAAGAAAAGAATAACCAAAAAAACCTTTAAAATGTGTTCTTTATAGAAAAAGACAAGCTACTGAAAATGCATAAGCTCACCTATGGAGGGAGGTGGTTTTGTTGGCCTTCACTGACCAGGGTGGAGCAAAACATGTTAGAAGTCCTCATCCATCCCATCTTTTCACCTGGTCTGCTTTTGAGCCACTGTCTTACTTATAACTGGTTCTGGAGCTTGCAGAGCTTCTGGAATACCCACTTCTAGCTTCACATGTGTGGGTCCCACTGGGGAATATAACCTGGGTCTACAGGCTTTGCAAGCATCAAGCACCTTTGACTACAGATCCATTATCTCCAGCCAGCCTTCCTCCTGTTTCTTTCCTTTTTTGTTTGAGAGAGAGAGAGAGAGAGAGAGAGAGAGAGAGAGAGAGAGAGAATGGGCACAACAGGGCCTCCAGGCACTGAAAATGCATGCCAGAAGCATGCGCCATTTTGTGCACATGGCTGTATGTGTGTCCTGGGGAATCCAACATGGCCTTGCAGCCAAGCACCTTTGACCCTGGAGCCATTTCTCCAGACTTCGTCTCTCTTTTCTTTTCTTTTTCTTTTTCTTTTTTATTTACATAGGCATGTATTGGCACCTTAGGAACTCTTGCCGCCAGACACATACACTATTTTTTTTCTTTAAAATTTCATTTTTTTGTTTTGTTTTTCGAGGAGGTAGGGTCTCTCTCTGTACCCAGGCTGACCTGGAATTCACTATGTATTCTCAGGGTGGCCTCGAACTCACAGCGATCCGATCCTCCTACCTCTGCCTCCCAGTGCTGGGATTAAAGGCTTGCAGCACCACGCCCAGCTTAAAATTTCATTTTTTATTTATTTATGACAGAGGGGGAGGGAGAGAGAAAATGGGTATAACAGGGCCTCCAGGCACTGCATTTTGTGCACATGGCTGTATTGTGGGTACTGGGGAATCTAATCTTGCTTAGGAGGCCAGCAACCATCACCATGGTCTTTTGGGTTATTTTGTTTTGTTTTTGGAGGTATGGTCTCACGCTAGCCCAGGCGGACCTGGAATTCATTATGTAGTCTCAGAGTGTATTCTTATTTATTATTGGGGGAGGGGGAAAGAGAGGGAAAATGGGCACAACAGGGCCTCCGGGCACTGCAAATACACTCCAGATGTAGGTGCCATTTTGTGCACGTGGCTGTGTGTGAGTTTTCTGCCTGCTTGTTGAAATGTAGGCCGAGCTGGCCATAGTGATGTCACGTTATGGAGGTCGCTCAGTCCTTGAAAAACTGCTAGCTTAATGTAATGTTAAATGTTAAAGTGATTTCCTAAAATATGTTTCTAAAATCTAAAATTTCCAAAAATTATTTATCTTTAAATAAAACTTTACTGTCATTTGTTTTAAGTGTAAAAGTTAACAAATTGGACGTCATTGTTTTAAGAAAAGCGGGAAGAAGAGGAAAGGAAAATTCAAGAGAAGAAAATACATATCTATTGAGGTGAGGGTCTGGCTCTTGAGTGCATTTCCTTTTTCTTTTCCTTTTCATTTTGAATTCTTTTTTAAATTTTCTTTTTCTTTTTAGAATGCATTTTTCGAGCAGGAACCTTTAGACGCTGAGCCCTCTCTCCAGACAATGGATACATTTTTTGGAGTGGCTGGCTATCGTTTTCACCCTTAGAAATATAGGTAGCCTGGTGAGCAAGTTGGCTACTCCTCATTTTGCATGGATCCATGAAAACATCAAGCCCTGTGAGTCTGGGTGGGACAGAAAGGCCAAAGAGAGATTGTATGTGTGTGTGTATCTGCCTGCGGCAATGGCAGCCTGCCCTGGGGCAGGTGTTGGGCTCCAATGAGGCAGGCCAAGCTGGTTAAGACATCATGTGGCACTTGTTGTTTAGGCCATCCTCCCCGCTGTGCTCCACCCTAGCAGCAACAGGGTAACTTCTGCTTTTTTTTTTGAGTTAGGGTCTCACTCTAGCTCAGGCTGACCTAGACTTCACTATGTAGTCTCAGGGTGGCCTCGAACTCATGGACATCCTCCTACCTCTGCCTCCCAAGTGCTGGGATTAAAGGCATGCGCCACCACACACCCGGCTTGACTTCTGCTTTTATTTGAGGAGAGGGGAGGAGAGAAGAGCGACCCATCCTAGTGATGTTAGCCAAATGCTTTCCTGGGACCGGGGTGCCATCTAGAGGTTGCTGTTTGAAACGTGACACAGTGAAAGTCGGGCAAACAGGCCCTCACCCACACCAGCCACGCTCGTGCAGAGTTCACTCTGTAGCCCCAGAGGGGCCTGGAACTCACAGAAATGCTCCTAAGTCAGCATCTGGAGCGAGTGAGCACTGGTGTGAAAGGGCTTCACCACCATGTTAGGCTGCTTTGTGATCTTTATCGAAATTACTATGTGTCCTTAAAAAAAAGATATTTTCTGAATGGTCAACAGAGATAACCTGTAGGACTTTTCATTCTGTCCTCACACCCCCTTCTTACTCTTACTGCTACTTTCTTTTATTTTGTTTTCTTTCTCTTTTTTCTTCTTTTGGTTTTTGGAAGTAGAGTCTTACTCTAGCCCAGGCTGACCTGGACTTCAGCCTATGTAGTCCCAGACTGGCCTTGAACTCATGGCGACACTCCTACCTCTGCCTCCCGAGTGCTGTGATTAAAGGCGTGTGCCACCACAGCCAGATTTTTACTTTCTTTTCTTTTCTTTTCTTTTCTTTTCTTTTTTCTTTTCTTTTTTTCTTTTCTTATCTATCATTTATAGTTATTTATTTAAAGAGCTGAGAAATGGGAGACCATGGAGACATACAGAGAGATGATTGATAGATAGGTGATAGATAGATAGATAGATAGATAGATAGATAGATAGATAGATAGATGACAGAGAGATGATAAAAAGGAATGGATGAGAATGAACAAATGGTGAGTCTTCTGCCACTGCAAACGAACTCCAGTCTCACGTTTAAGTACTGCTGTGGATGTGTGTGTGTGTGTGTGTGTGTGTGTGTGTGTGTGTGTTTCTTCCCTTTTTTAAAGTATTTTAAATGTATTTTTATATTTGTTTATTTGAGAGAGAGAGAGAGAATGGGCACACAGGGCCTTCAGCCACTGCTAACAAACTCCAGATGCATGTGCCCCCTTATGCATCTGTCTTAAGTATTTCGCCAGGCGAGGGGAGGGCGTGTGGTGTACATGCCAGCCTTCTACTGTCTCCTACGTACTGTTGGTTCTGTAACTGGAGTTGCCCGGTACTCGTCAGAAACCGCTAAGAAAAAAAAATGTTTAATTTTACACAGATGACTTGTAGGATTTTCATGTGGGAGAACGAATGCTAGGCTCTCCTGCCACTGCAAAGGGAACTAACTCAGGACACAAGTGCCACGTCGTGTACCAGCTTTTACATGGTTAGTGGGGAATTGAACCCCACCTTTAAGTAACTATGGGATCAACCACCTCTATCTCGCCAGCCCATTCTTTCTCTTCCTCCTCCTCCTCCTTCCTTTAACCGCTGCTGTGATTCTTCTAGTTGCCCTGCAGGTTTTTCTAAGTAAAATAAAACCGACATTTCTTAAAAGCAGAGCTTGCTTTGTGATGGACATGGTATGTTTCTTCTGTCTCTCCTATGGATTTTTAGGTGAACACTCTTAAAGAAACAAGCACTCACAACATGATGCCCGCATGTCAGAGTTCTTCACAATATGTTAGGAAGTGAAACGAAAAAAAATGTCTTTTCCATTCTCTCTCTCTCTTTCTTTCAAGCGGGAGTGTGGGAATGCATAGTGCCACCCACCACTCCCATCCTGTCACGAGTCTCTTGAGAGAGAGAGAGCTTTTTCCTCCTACCCTGTCCTGTACCTCACTGACACTTTGCCTCTGCCTGCGCCGCCCCCGCCGCCCCTTCTTCCCATTCTTCACCGGGCAAGGGGAGGGCGGTTGGCATACATGCTAGCCTTGTCTGTATCTCCTACATAATTTTCGGTTCCGCACCCACAGTCGTTCGGTACCCCAGACACGATTTCTGTATCCATCATGGACTCCCCAGAAACAGCTAAAAAGCAGATATCTTGTAGGGTTTTCAACTGGGAGAATGAATGCGGGCGCATCCCACCACTACAAACGGATGATATTTTCATCTTTTTATATTGTTTCTATTGATGGAAGTTGTCAGTTAAAGAAGTCTTTCTTCCTTCCTTCCTTCCTTCCCTCCCTCCCTCCCTCCCTCCCTCCTCCCCCTCCTTCCTTCCTTCCTTCCTTCCTTCCTTCCTTCCTTCCATCGGGAGCGTGTAAGGTACTGAGGGTCTGGTTTCTGTTCTCTCAGGCTGTCTGACAGCTTCATTCATTGAGCTCTATCTACTTTTGGTCTGGCAAGGTGGCTCAGCGGTTAGGGCGCCTGCCAGCGGAGCCCAAAGACCCAGGTTCAAATCCCCAGGTCCCAAAGCACAAAGCGGTGCCCGTGGTCCCTGGGAGGCCATGGCATGCAAAGGTCCCATTCTCTCTCTCTCACCACTAAATGGTGAAAGGAACAAATAGATATACATAATCAATCAATAAAAGAACAAATCTCTCTTAATCCCCACTAAATGGGAAATGATAAAATGAACAAATAGTTAATCCAGGTCAGCCTGGGCCATAACCAATCAAAAAAAAAACAAACAAATAAATAATTATGATAGATGAATATAATGAACGATGTTAAACAAATATAAATAATAAAAATAGCAGGGCATGTTGGTGCACGCCTTTAATCCCAGCACTGGGAGGCAGAGGTAGGAGGATCGCTGTGAGTTCCAGGCCACCCTGAAACTACAAAGTTAATTCCAGGTCAGCCTGGCCCAGAGTGGTGGGACCCTACCTCGAAAAACAAAAAATCAAAAACAAAAAAAAAGAAAAAACAAAATAATAAAAATAAAACAATAAATACATATGATAAATAAATATTATAAACATATCAGTATAAATATTAAGAAAATGAGTATAACCAATAAATAAGAAAAGCAATAAGTAAATATATATATAAATAAGTATAATAAACAAATAAGGGTGACTATTAAATAAATGAACATAAATGATAAATAAATAAATTAATACACATAATAAATAAAATAATAAATAAATATAATAAACAAATAAGGATTAAATACTAAATGAATGAATATAAATAATAAATAAATATAATAAATACATATAATAAACAAATAAGGATAAATATTAAACACACGATTATAAATAATATATAAATGCATATAAATAATCAATTAATAAATATAAATCAATGTATAAGCATAAATATTAAATAAATTTCTACAAATCAGTCAACATAATAAACAATAAATACTAAATCAACGAATATAAATAATAAGTAAAGATAGAACAATAAATTAATATGATAAGTAAGTAAATGTAATAAATCAGTATGAATATTAAACAAGCAAAAATAAATAATAAATAAAACAATAAATAAGTATGATAAATTAGGATAAATATCAAAAATGAATATAAATAATAAATAAAACAATAAATAAATATTATTACTAAATAAGTATAATAAACAAAGCAGTATAAATATTAAATAAACAAATATTAAAAATAAATAACTATAATAAACAAATAAGGATAAATACTAAATAAATGAATGTAAATGATAAATAAATATCAATAATAAAGAAATAAAGACAAATGATAAACAAATTTAAATAGCAAATAAATCTAAATAATAATAAACAAATGTAAATAATAAATGAATAAATAACTGTAATTTTTTTTGTTTGTTTTTGTTTTTTGAGATAGGGTCTCACCACTCTGGCTAAGGCTGACATGGAACTAACTTTGTAGTCATCTCAGGGTGGCCTTGAATTCACAGTGATCCTCCTACCTCTGCTTCTTGAGTGCTGGGATTAAAGATGTGTGTCACCGTGGCCGGCAATAACTGTAAATTATTAAAGGAAGAAATAAAGATAAAGAAATCTTAAAAGGCCATATAGCTGGTATCCTGGCTCAAGGCCTGTCCAGTGCACAACCTCTCTGTGTGTCTAATAAGTAAATAAATGAAAATGCATATTTAAAAAATACTTTAGTTACTTATTGATTAGAGAGAGAGAAATAGAGAGGGACAGAGAGACGCAGAAGAGAGGAGGGAATGGACACGCCAGGGCCTCCAGCTGCTGCAAACGAACTCCAGACGCATGCGACACATTGTGCATCTGCCTTACGTGGGTCCTGGAGAGTCGCACCTGGATCCTTAGGCTTCGCAGGCATGTCCCTTAACTGCTGAGCCATCCCTCCAGCCCGAGTTTATTTGTTTATTATTATTATCATCATCATCATCATTATTATGATTACCATTGAGGTCAGGTGTGGCTCTAGGCCAGTCTGACCCATAATCCCATCTGTAGTCTCAGGCTGGCCTCAAACTCATGGCCACAACCCTCCTTCTCCTTCTAAGCAAGTTGACTGCAATTTTCTTATTTTTTATTTTATTTTATTTATTCTATTATTTATATAATAGTTTATCATTTTATTTAAATTTTTATTTTGGTATTTATAATTTATCTTATTATTTATTATTTTATTGTTTATTTTACTTTTTAGTTTAATTTAATTTATTTTATTATTTATTTAACTTTCGATTTCATTATTTATTATTTTATTTTACTTTTAAATTTTATTTTATTTTTTATTATTTTATTATTGGTATTGTTATTATTATTAATATGGTTTTTTGAGGTCAGGTGTGGCTGTAGGCCAGGCTGATCCGGAACCCACTGTGCGTTCTCACGTCTTGAACTTGCGGCCCCGACCAAAGCCTGAGCAAAGGCAAGACCAGCTGCGACAAAAACAAGTTAAACATCGTTTTTCGGGTCCAACTCTTTGGCTCCAAGAAGAGGCACAGAAGGCACAGAAGAAGACCAGGTGGGGCTTTTGCCTTTTGACATGTCCCCGCTTAGATTTGAGGACGATGGAGGGGTTGGGGTGGCCATGTAAGGGGAGTTTGAAGCCCAGTTTATGGGGATGAGGCCGCCTAGCTGGTGTGCATGCATGCAAAGGCAATGGCTTTCTTGCCTTTGTCACTGTAATGGGCTTGCTGCAGTGCAATTGCCCTGGGACAGGCGCAGAGACCCAAAGCATATCCTATCTTGGATGTATCCCCTGAGCTTCAGATATGTAGTGTGTGTGTGTGTGTGTGTGTGTGTGTGTGTGTGTGTGTGTGTGTGTGTGTCTGCCTGTGTGCTTCCCAGGCTTTGGGAAGGCGTGACCGGACTCGGGGACAAGCAGTCAAATGTGTACCTTGGAAATTGCCCGAGGCGAGCTGAGTGGACATCATTGCAGCTCTCTGTGTTTGGTCCTATGAAGGCAGGCCAGATTCTTCTCAGTGATCCTGAAGCTGTCTGCTACACCCCCATCTTGCCTGAAGGGAAAAATGGAGGAAAGTAGATCTGAGCACTAAAGACTACTTTCAGAACTACATAGCTAGAGACAGCTTAGTCATAGACAAGGCTTTTGATATTAAGGACTGAAGAGCTTTACACGTTTTAAGAATGCTTCCTAGTCTAAGAAGAGGAAATCATCTTCCATGATTCTTCCAAAGCTCTTGGTTACTAAGCTTGAAGACCTTCTATGTCAGATGAGTTTTCTGTTTTTGCAAACTCCTGTATTACCATGTTGATATTAAAGTTTCATAATGAATCCCAGATGCCCTTTCATGCATAAGATTCTATATTTTATTTTAATTAATTTATTGACTCAAGAGAGTGAGAGAGAGAAATAAGCACGTAGAGTGAGAGAAACAGAATGGGCGTGCCAGGGCCTCCAGCCACTGCATATGAATTCCAGATGCATGCACCACCTTGTGCACCTGGTTTATGTGGGACTGGGGAATTGAACCTGGGTCCTTTGGCTTTGCAGGCAAGGGCCTTCACTGCTAAGCCATCTCATCTCTCCAGCTGTATGCATGCTATTTAAAACAACAATCCAAATGAAGGAATATATTTTACTAGAATCAACATAAATACATAGTGATTAATAATAAAACATTCCTCAAATTATATTACAAAGTGATGTTTGGGGAAGGTATTTATGGAAGTATATTACTCTGTTTTCTTTGGAACAATGGGCACTATTAAAGGGAAGTTTATGGGAAACTACCAATGAACCCCACCTGGACAAGTTTTGCCCTGTCAACTTTTAATGTCTAGTTCCAAATACAAAAAAACTATATATGTCTTTTGATCTGGTGTTCATATATCTTTCCTGGAAAGGAAAAGTATAAAAAGTATTGAGGGTTCATTGTGCTGTGTGTCTTACTTAGTGTGCTATGCTAAACACATCAAGATCACACTGTATGTAATCATTTTAGGAGATATACAACACACACATGTACACACCAAAACCTAGGCTCCATTTGTTACTATGGATCTTTAAATATAGGTCTAATTATTCCATTCCTACCTATGCATAGGTTCTGCCTTTCGTTGCCTTATAACTCCCACTGAAAATGCATGACATTTCTGTGTACTAATGACATCGGAAAACTATTAAACATAGCCTGATGATGATAATCTGTGTTTAGTCAGAGTAATGCACAGAATGGTAAGTCAATCGAAGGTACATATTACCGCAACTTGATCGAAGGTACATATTACCGCAACTCGATTCACGCACATGGAAATTGTCTCAAAAGAAATAGCAGATTAGTGGTGCTTGACTCTAGGCTTGATGTTGAGAGGGGAAGTTGAGGGGCTAACTTCACTTCCCCATTTAGGGTATGTATACAGACAGAAACCATCACAAAAACAGAACGCTTAATGATTAATCTATCAATATGAAAGTATAGCCATTCAAATTTATATATATATTTCCTCCCTCAAGCCTAACAAGTTTTGGTATTCATTTTAACTCATTAATTGAGTGGAGTAGGATTATAGGTTGTATTTTTCAAATGTCAGTCATTTGTATAGCACTTCAGTAATCTGTATTACTTGTATTACACTTTTATTTTTTCAATTTTTCTTTTTATCTGACTTTCTCATTGAATTCAATATAATAGTTTTTCTGTTATTTTAACTTGAAAAG